>JAHBCN010023383.1:0-12715 GCA_019359885.1 Listronotus oregonensis | reverse complement strand
TCATTTTATTTAGGTTAATAATTTTTTTAAAAATAGGTTACCTTATTTTTTTCCTTTTTCACGGTCATTGCGGATTATCCGAGGGGCGGAGACCCCTTTTTACACTTTTCTTACATCCTGTAGAAAAAGAACCCTTTCCCAGCTAATTCTGACTTTTCCAGACTTTTCCATTCTTTTCCACTTCACTAAAAAAAGGCGAGGAAAATCCGCACGGGCCGTTTATTTTTGAATTCACAGAGATAAGAAGTTGACAGATAGTAAAAGGTTAAACAGTTGTCACAATAACGTTACGTTGAATTTTTTTTACCATAAAAACGGTGAACCTAATTTGCAATAAAAAGGTGTAAAACCAGGATCGTTTTTTATACGGGGTGTCAGGAACAATATATATATATATATATATATATATATATATATATATATATATATAAAATTATATATATATATATATATATATATATATATATATATATATAAATATATAAATTATATATAAAATTTATAAATTACAAAAAAATAAAGCCTAAAAAATATATTTTTTATTAAGGGATCTTGGGATAAGGGGTGGGTTTTAAGGGTTGAAAATTTGCAGTAAATCAATAAATTATATCATTAGCAGTAAACAAATTTTTGGTGTATTGAATATTTCAGAGAGACAAAAACATTTTTTCATGATTTTTCGACTTAAGGGATAGTCCCTGAGGATCGAAAATTAGATGGAAATCATAAATCATGCTTATCAATCATATATTCTACTCAACCAAATAAGATATCCACCGATTGAATGCTTTAATTTGCATTTATTTTAATTTTTTGCAAAAGGATGTGTTTGACCCCTAAAATATCAGAAGAGCAAGTTGAGCACTTTTGAAGTTAAGGTTAAAATGCTTGATTCCAAATTTTTATAAAAATCGATAAAGGTTTAAATAACTCCGAGGTTATAGCCTATTTTTACCTTTAGTGACTGTTCTATATGTATTTCTTATCCTAACTAATATTTTAGTAAGATTTCTAGTTTTATTAAAAGTCGCAATTAGTAAAACCACTGAATTATTGTTATTCAATTTAAGGTGTTATTGTGAAATGGGTAACGTAGAGTGCCAAGTTACCTGTCCTCCGGTTCCGGCGTTACCTCCAGCAAATCTTCCATGCTCACCCAATCATGCCTCCCTTCAACATGCCCCTGATGACGATTGTTGTATGTATTGGATGTGTGTGGATCCCAAAGAAGAAGGTAGGTGTAATTATAATACTTCTACTGGTAAATTTAATAAAGCATTAAGACAAATAAAATTAACTGGTGGTATTGGTAATTCTTTTGTCTCGCCTTGGTTTTGAGGTTAAACATTCGTTTTTTGTTCTTCATTTACTTTTTAATATGGGTTTTTTTCGACTCGACATCTATTGACTTTTTTGAATCAAATAAATCATTTTAATATCAATAAACTCAAGAAGCAAAATTTGCTTTTTAATTATAAAAGAAATTCGTTCTGTCCTTTTACATGCCTATAATTAAAAAATACCTCAAAGAGCAGGTATCTGTTGTTATTATGGAAAAATTAAAAAAAACGCCAGAAATATATTCCAAAACTAAAAGAGCGAGAGTGGCACCAAAAAGCTGTTTTCAAACAAAATGATTCAGGCTACTAAATAACAAAAAATGGTTTATGAGGATGAATTCCATAAATTATTTTAAATCATTGTTGTTTCCAATTGAATGTCAATATTTTAAGGAGGCGATTTTTGTGTTATTTTAATAAGAACACTTTATATTAACGTATGTCCTAACGTCCTAACTTTTGAGATACAGGGTGGTAAAATTTTCAAAAAAAATAAATCATTTATTATTAATATCGTAATACCCCTTTGGGTATTTTAATGGAAATTAGCGTACTATGTATCAAGAAGCATTTTTTAGTGTACCACATTTTTTTATTTCCACCAGTGGCGTTCATACGGAAATTGACCTGCCTATTTTGGCAGGCATTAATTGCACTGATTTCTCTTAAAATAAAAATTATTTTTAAAATCCCAATCATTTTTAGGCAAAGTTAATCACTTATTTTTTTTAATTCGATGCACGGTTTTCGCTTAAAAACATAAAAACCGTTTCTCTGCATGATCATAACCATATAAAATCTAAATATGCGGAATAATATTGTTTACCAATATTGTTATGATCATGTAGAGAAACGGTTTTAATTTTTTTAAGCGAAAACAGTGGATCGGATTGACAAAAATCAAGTTACAACTTGGCCTAAATGAATAAGAATTTCAATAAAAAAAAAATTTTAAGAGAAATCAGTGGCGTACCATCAATGTCTGCCAAAATGGTCAGGGCAAATTTCGTACGAAAGCCACTGGTAGAAATTAAAAAATAATAATAATACACATAAAAATGCATCTTGATATATAGTACATGTATGTCAAATTTCATTAAAATATCTGGTATAAGAGGTATTACAGATACTAATAATAAATAATTTATTTTTGAAAATTTTACCACCCTGTATCTCAAAACTTAAGATGTTTAGGACATACGTTCATGTAAGGTTTTCTACTTAAAATAGACCCAAAAATCGCCCCCTTAAATATTAACATTTAATTAGAAAACACCCTGTATATAAAACATTTTTCAGGCAATCAATGGGTAACCAAGACGAACAAATAGTTTTTCTTTGCCTAGCTTTTTGTTTATATTTTAATTTGAGAGTTACGTAAGCAAAAACAAATGAAGAAACGACATACCCATTGGTCAGTTGCGATACATCTTGGTTCAGTTGTTTCTGCTTTCCTCACTTAAACCAAAATGGCCGGATTTTAGTGCCTAAAAATATACACTGTTGTCATGACTAGATTTGTCAAAGGAATGTAGCATACATAACAATTTTTGACCCACTAAAAACTGGTAAAGGGCAGTGGCGGCTCCTCCATTGGGTCATTTTGTCAATGACCTCCCAATATTTTTGACTAATATTTCCGAACAAAAACAAAATAATGATATAAATAAAAAAATATTTTTTTTCAATCTTTTAAATTTCCCTTTATTATTCCAAGCATATAAACTCGTTGGACCGATTATAGTCTGGGTCAACAGCTGGAAGAGGAAAATTACGCATTTTTCGAGGGGTTTGTTTGTTATTTAATTTATTTTTGAATTTTCTTTCCTTTTTCTTTGGAGTAAACGTCTATGTGAAATAAAATGCCTAAAACTGAATCCTTTAGTCATGTTTTTTTTTAACTAAAAATCAGTTTAGCCATATCCATTTGAAATTTTAACTAATGACCTCCCCGAAAGATTGACCACGAGCCGCCACTGGTAAAGGGTATAGTTAGTTGCTTATCTAATGAGTGGATAATTTTTGGTACAGGGTGATCCAACAAGGACTAAACAGAGGCATATTCCATCGTATTCGTAAAAAATAAAAGTGAACTGAAACACAACAAAAGAGAAACGACATAAAATTACCATTTTTTTAAGGGCACATTTTCATTGGTTCGTTTTTGAAAGAATCTAATTTTTTCGATATGGTTTAAAGAATGTTGTATTTGATGATGAAAAATTTGAGGTTTAAATTAGAAAAAATGTAACAATAAGTTATTATTTTGTCGAAGTCTAGCTTTTTACTACTTTTAATATACAATGCTAAAAAATCATTAAATAAGGTTTCCCATTAGGAAAATGTAAATATTATATCGTGTCTCTTTTATTTTAATTAAAATAATTTTATTAAGTATTCTTTCAGATTCCACGGAAAAAAGAATACACAAGATGGCTATTTCGCAATAGAAATATCCTTTCTCTTTTTATTAATTATGGGGATGCCGTTATTAATATGCCTCTTCAGTCCTTCTTGAATATATTATATATATATATATATATATTATATATATATATATATATATATATATATATATTATATATAATATATATAGCTTATGATTGGGTATCTACTCTAACATTGAATAGGTATTTACTCAGAAACTGACTTGAGAAGGACTGGACACATCTGACTTGTATGTAGCTGCGGTTATAATCCACTCTTTTGCTGTAATTATTTAGCTTTTTCGAAAAATAAAAGCTTTCTTGCAATTTTATAATTAAACCTTGCTTTTTATTGTTTTACAATGATACTGCAACTTTTGCTAAATATTTTATTGGCATTAATACAGTAGTTTGATGTTATAGGGAAACTCTATGTGAGGTAGTCTACATCAAACAGCTTGTTTAAAAAAGTCCTACCAATAACTTAGGGTATTATAAAGAGAGTCAAAATATTGCAGTTTAGAAATATTTACTTTTGTTTTAAACTTAAATAGTAAGAGACTTACAGGCCGTTAAAACAAAACATGTATTTACCCGTTTCTTACCCAGCCTAGTTATAACCCTACGTAAGGCAGCGATCGGGGCGCTAACAATTACACTGCACAGATCAGAACTTACGAATAGCGGTCGGGAAGCAATTAATGAACTAACGAAAATGGTCAGAGTCACCCTGCAATGGATCCCTGGACACAAAGGGATCCCGGGGAATTAAATGGCTCACAAACTCGCCAATTTAGGAGCTGAGGACAATGAATCTGAATATACCGTGGGAATCTCATATAACGCGGATATGACAGTAATAGCAACATGGATAGAGAAACGGTTTAACGAGAACTGGAAAAAGGCAAAAGCCAGACAATCAAAGGCTATTATTGGGGAAGACCTATGGAAGGACCTAGCGATGAGCATAAACGACTTCAGTAGGGTGCAAAGGGGAAACCTGACAGGCATACTGACAGGTCATTGTAGAAACAGACACTACCTCAATAAAATAGAAAAAAGTGAGACAGCTATATCCAGTTGGTGCGGAGAGGGAAGAGAGGATGCCATTCATATATTAGAGATTGCCCAGCACTAGGGCGCACCAAAGAAAATGTCAAGGAACGGTATGGCTGGACCCTAATGACATTCCTACCAACGGGACCGCATCACTAGTGAGGAAACTGGGGCTCTAGTAGACAAAATGACCAAATCAGTGCAAAGGGGATGCACATAAGGGACAGGACAGGGTTCGAACCCGTGTATGCTTAAGTTGGTGTAGAGCATAATGGGCTTAGGCCTTAGTTCTCAGGTCCCCGCGAGGAAACTCATCCTGCTTCGATATGAAAGATACGACGATATATACCTACAAATGCATCCCCTTTGAACTTTCAATAACAAAGCTAAATTACTACTTCTTATTGTTCTACTACGGGTTCAAAATATTGCACTTTAGTGATTATAGGGACATAACTGTCATTTTTATTTATTGGCGGTAAGATTTTGAAACAAAATATTTTTATCTTAATGACAACCCACGAAAACTTGTATAAAGCTTAAGTACTAGGTAGTTTCAGTGCCGGGTTTCTAGATGTTTAACCAATTTTTGCAGATAATGTATTTCAGGCACCTTTTAGACAGCACGTTAGTGCCACCATTGACGTTATATAGATAACTACTACATCTGAACTAGCCCCCACTAACGTCTGGTTAAAGTTATCCAGTATTCACTGGATAAAATTACCCACGATTAGTAACTAGATGGTCACCGATTCAGTTACTGACCGTCACCCACCCAGTTACTCACCCTACCCAGCGTTGCTTAACTTCTTAACTCTTAAGGCAATCGATGTATTTCTACGAGGCAAAGGGCGTTGAAAATTAATTGTCTATTTTGTTGCACAGCCCTACTTGTAAATTTACATACACAGACTACTTTATAAATATAAAAAACTACAACTTTCACAAATGTTTACTTCTGAATAAGGGTTTGCATCAAATAATAAAATAGCAAATATCCTGTACGGGATCAACATAAGCGACGTTTACAAAGAATATGTATTTCAAGTGTAGAAAAGGTAGAGAATTATAATTTTTCTATATAATTTTTACAATATTTAGTGCGTGGAGCATTTAACGTCCTCTAAAGGTAACTTTAAAATTAAGTACGGTTCATTATTTCCCACACAAAAGAAGCCCTCGTTTTTAATTTTAGTACTAATCATATATCTTAAAAACTGCGGAAATGGTAAAAAACAGACAAATAATTACTTTAACAGCCTTTATCTTGCTTACTATGAACTTTAAGACAGAATGTTTCTAAATCGTAATATTTGTTTTGGGCGTAGACTAGATCACTCTTACTTAATCCACCTTACTACACACACTTCACAGTTATTTAAGTTATTAGTAGGATCCTTTTGGACATACTGTATATGTTGTGAGAAAAGCAAACTCTGCCTGAGAACCTCTGTAGAGGCATATTGTATATAAATAGCATTTACTTTAATAAAATTTATCAATCTGACAGTAAAAAGAAATAAACATACTATTGAAAAAATAAGTATTTTGCAAAAGACAAGTGGATTTTCATTTATTGCAGTCACAATCCAACCGCCTCTAAACAAGACGAAAACCGACAAAAAAGGACAAGTTAGGAACCAAACCGACTTTCACACTGGACCATTTGGACTTTTCGTCGACGAAAAACCACCTTCAAAAGTACTTGGACCTCTTACGGTGTACACCAACGAAGAACCTCCTACGAGCAATAGTGTTGATCCTTTGGGTAGACCCCATATACCTCATTTAAGTCCCAATGAAAATCCGTTTTTGTTCCTGGTAAAGACATGACCAATGGCATTAAGTACCCTAAACCTCCTTCAGATATTAAACACGAAGTTTCTAATTATGTTGAACCGGTAGCTCCTTACATGAAATCTTCTAAGAAAACACCAAAGCCCAATAAAACAATTCCTGCTATAGACACTTCTGATCATTTCTTAGGCTTACACAATCTTCCTTCAGTAAACATAAATCCGAGTGATCATCACCAAATATCAATTCATGGCCAAGGACATCCCGAAGATCTTTTGCAGTTTCTTCAGCAACATCCGGAAATTTCAAATCTTCCCTCCGGATCGGTTTTGGAAATACATAATTTGCCTTCTAATAAGGTACCTACAAACAATCACTTTCCAGTTTTAAATATCAATAATGTAGGTATTCCTCAACCCAATGTACCTCCTAATCAAAAACATCCAGTATTACCTATAGTTCTCCAGCCAGAACAATCGCATCTTCCTCCAGATGTCTCGTTGGAACAGATTTTGGAAGAACTGCATAAAAACATTAATCCTCACGGTCAAAGTCCATTGGTCCCTTTCCCTCACACTCCACCCCATTTTGCACACGACTTGGAGGTTAGCGGAAGCAAGACATTGAACAAGACAGCCAGTGGTAGACCACAAGGTAAATAAAGACTTAACCAATAACATGACAAAATATACCGAAAGAGTTACGCAGTACAATATATTTTTTAAATGATGTTCCAACTGTTATTATTTGCATTATCAAACATATTCATGTTTTATCCCTTATATGTTTTTTCACAGATTCCTTTAACAACCACTATCCAGA
The DNA here is from genome assembly GCA_019359885.1 of Listronotus oregonensis. Taxonomy (NCBI): domain Eukaryota; kingdom Metazoa; phylum Arthropoda; class Insecta; order Coleoptera; family Curculionidae; genus Listronotus; species Listronotus oregonensis. The sequence continues at coordinate 5,271 of JAHBCN010023383.1, read as the reverse complement.
TGACTACGGTTTTAATCAACCACGTGACGATATAACAGTTCACGCTTTGGAAGCAATAGATCCTCACACCATTAGGTTGGCTTTTATGGTTCCACCCGTCATTGTGGGGTTACATGGAAGGGTAGAAGTTAGATATACGTACAAAGAGTAAGTTGTGGTATTGCCATGTAGAGTGTGATCAAGGAAGTTTGAAGGTTTATGGAAGCACACTGCTGTTAAAAAATCTTGTTCACGCGTGCAGGGCAAAAAGGCAAGCAGGTATAGGGGAAATGACCCCTTCATAGTTTGCGCAATGAATAGGACGGTTAGGTATGAACCTATAATTCTTTTTAACCATGTATAAAGTTGACAGCATCAAATGTCAACCTCAAACTAACTACACTTTTTTGTTTTTCCTATTTTTGCACAACATATTAGGTTTTTAAACGAAACTATTATAGAATATTTTGAATTATTTAATATATTATATTACTGCATTTTATAGTGTAATATTAGATTTTATATCATTAACTTAAACATGGAAAGAATAGATGGCGCTACTTTACAGCCTTGTGTATAAATGGTCAATATTTCTGTGAATTTTGTATTTTTATCCAAAATCTTAATAAAATAAATAAAACACGACTATTTTTGATAAATTTCAAACATTGTATAATAGTTTAGTGTACTTATGTCACCAATTTTGTGATAAAAGAGTGAAAATTGTTTTAATTCAATTATCATATTTAATGATCGATATCTCGAAAATAAAACGTTGTCGAAAAAAACTTACTTTAGATTTGTGCTCAGCTCCTCTGTATGCAAAAAATCATCGAAATCGGCAAAGGTCAAGAAAAGTAAAAAATTACCATAATTTGGATTAGTTGTTTGTGCTTTAGGGTCATACAATATTGTATAAATTTATAATTTGTATGAAAGTACAATAAAATAGTGTCATGACATGCAATTAACATGAACAAGTTTAAGGAGAAGTATCGTCTTTTATGAGTTTGTTGGTTTTTTATATAAGCATTTTTTACATCTTGGGACAGTACACGAAGGATGAGGCTTAGATACTAACGTACCGCGTAAGTGCTCTTAGTGTGGTAGAGAAAGTTTATTTACACAAGACTTAAATTTTTGGGGATTTGGAGAAGAAAAACTTCTGCGGGTAGCAGATTCCAGTCTGACACTCTGGGGATGACGGAATAAACAAAGTGGAAAGTTTGAGCCTCTCAAGTTAGACTGTAAAAGAATGCATAAAAGTGGCACTACATGTTGCCCTGTTCGGAGCTGCCAGACGAATTATACTTGTCAACTGCTCGAAGCAGAAGCTGTGAAAATACCCATAAAAAGCGACATATCCCCTACAGCCCGTCGGTGGTTAAGATAAGAAAGCTTTTCTGTAAGCGTTGGGTCAATAATAAGACAAACAACTCTTTTTTGAATGGAATCAAAGATGATAAGCGTTGTAGGAAATGCCATTCTCCAGACATAAAAACAATATTCTTAAGTAGTATACAAATTAGAAGAAGATAAACACTTTCTGGCTCGAAAGAGAAATCCAAGCTTTTTTAAAGCAGCAGAGGCTATGGATGTAATGTATATGTGTCAGTTAAGGCCAATGGTCTCATGCGCGCCACGCCGTCGCCCACGAAAACGAAAGAGTTCGATTCTGGTCCAAAATAAAATGTGTTGCCTATCTACATTTATGGCACAAAATAATTTTTTTTACAAAATTTCGTGGAATTTTGTTACTGTGCAAAGTCATAAGGGTACTTTAATGACAGTTATTTTCATAGTGGGCCGGACATTTTTTTGATCAAATAGGCCATTGCTGTGTTCTTTCTTAACCTTCAAACTTCCTCGAGTGGGCTCAATAAATAGTTTTAGTCGAAATTTGAGTTTATTATCAATTTCTGCTTCAATCGAGATAAAAGCTAACCAAAAACGTAGTTTAGTCTGTGATTTGCATTATCTGTCAAATTTTGATTCTTTTTCAAAAAAAATTCTAGAAGTAAGGTTTTTTTGTGAAAATATCGAACAAAGTTATTAGAAAAACGCAATTTTTAGCCCATTTGCAAAATCTTACATCTATAAGGTAATTTTATTTTTTGTCCATGTTTTGTGAATTGCACCACTGGTTCAAAATAAGACTGACGCAATCTACATAAAACTTTTTAGTTGTGATAATGCCTTGCTCCAAACATACTCTCTTTAAAGAAACTCATATTAAATGTGTGTTTTCCTAGAAAATCCAAATTGGGCTTATTCAAATTTGGTTGGATAAAATGATAAGTTTTTTGACCCTGTATAATAAAATAGTTTATTTGAGAAAAGTCAAATTATCCAATAAAAAAAATCACAAATAAAAATTAAGCTCATGAAAATTCCGCCTTTTAATTAATTTTTTTTAATTTCACTCTTTTTAATCAAACTGTATTTTCTTAATATTAAAGTGCTTTACTTTTAGACACCTTTTTAAAAATCAATATTTTATTTACTTTTAGGTTTATTTTTAATAATTACCTTATACAGGGTCAAAAATAAATAAACATTGCATCACGTGACCAAATGGTAATAGTAGGTCAATTTGGATTTTGTAGAAAACAAACATTTGCTATGGCGCAACTTTAAAGAAAATGTGTTTGGAATTAAGCATTGTCAAAACTAAGAGTTCTTTTTATGGTATAGGGTGTACTTGTATGTCATAATTTGAAGGAGGCATTGACGATTTTAGTCGAAAGTTCATATAACGTGGCCCTATGTTGTTAAGATATCTAAGTTTTAATTTGCTTCGTTTTCTTAATTATTTTTAACAAATGACCTAGGGCAAAATTTGGGATCTTTTCGAGGCGAGAAATTTAAACGTCCACGCTTTTGATGTTGCTAGTAGAGGTAGCCAACGCCTATCACTTGTTTTAGATGTCGTAACTTTTTTTAAACTTAGAATATTGACCTGTTTATTAAAGAATAGTTACTATAAATTCCATCCGCATCAAAAAAGTATACTTTATTTAAGTCTCTAGGAAGGCTGAGATAAACACACTTTAAAGGATCCCACAATTTTTTTATGGAAATTTATTTTTGGCCAATTGTTAAACTTGTGCATAGTGATAATTTTAACACGATGATCAAAGGTCTTTCAGGCAAAAGCCGAAAACGCTTCCAACCCCTAAAATCACCCTCAAAGGTCCCCAATCCCCAGTGACTTTTGGAGGGTGATTTTGGGGGTTGGAGGCGTTTTCGGGTTTTGTGCCCTAAAAGACTTTTTGATCACCGTGTTAAGAACTACCACTATGCAAAGTTTGAAAACATTGCCCAAAATTCATTTTCCATAAAAATTGTGGGATCCTTTAAAGTGTGTTTATCTCGAGAACGGCTACTCCTAGACACTTAAATAAAGTATACATTTTTGATGCAGATTGATTATGTAACTTATTTTTTAATAAACAGGTCAATATTCTAGTTAAAAAAAGTTACGACATCTAAAACAAGTGAGGAAGGCCGTAGCTGGCGCCCTCTAGTAGCAACATCAAAAGCGTGGACGAATTTAAATTTCTCGCCTCAGAAAACTCCCAGATCCCAAATTTTGTACCGCTAGGTCATTTGGTTAAAGAATAATTAAGAAAAAACGAAAGCAAAATTAAAACTTTAACACCCTGTATCTTAATAACTAAGCATTTTAGGGCCCACGTTTATATGAACTTTTCGACTTAAAATCGATCCAGGAATGCCTCCTTCAAATTATGACATACCATTAAGTAACACCCTGTATTATTAATTTCTCAATCTTCACCAAGTATACCAGCAACGCACTTTCTGTTATAAAATGAACCGTTCTTTTCATAATTTAGTCTTGACTTTTTTGACAACATCTGTAGGCAGACTGTCTCTACAGCTTGTTCCACACTATTTCTGAATTATTTCGGCTCATAATTTAAATTTGAAAACCACTTTTTTGACAATTTTGTTGACACCACATGTAATTATTTCTTTGGTAACTTAAAGTTATTAAATTAATTTTACTTAAGCTTGACAGTTACATCAGTAAAATAATCCGATATACCAGTGTTAATAAAAATATAAAAAAATGACTACAGAAAATGCTAAATTATTAATTTCAGTCGGACAAAAATATTGTTTGCGCCATTGACGTAAAGCACTTTACGCCCTCAGCTGATTGTTGCCCTCACACAGCTTGGGCAACAATTCAGCAGCGGATGTAAATTGCTATTTTACGCCCTTTGCTACAAAAACACTATTTTTGATATTTTTAGAAACAACTCTACTTTTGAAATTTTTTGGGAAAAAATTAAAATTTGACAGATTATGGGAATGATGTCACTACTTTTTATCTTTGTTAACTTTTATCTTGATCAAAACAGAAAGTAATGCCAAAGTCAAATTTTAAATAAAACTATTGATAAAAAAACCCACATGATGCGAACTTTAGTAGTCACACTGGATGTATACAATTTCCTAAATTAAAATAATTTATTTTTTCTAGCACTGATGATATTAGTTCGTGGGATCTTCAGGTATTCGCACCTCCCAACGACCTCATCGCTACTCCCTCTTTAGAGTTCGACCTTTTGGACCTTGTGGCAGATAAAGAGTATAAGATTAAAATTACCATTACCCTCAGGTAAGTTTCTTTATTCATCCAAGCTTATGACACCACAATACACCAAAACAATCCAATATTTTTTTAGGGATCTTCATAACACACCTTCGTCTAAAGTATACAAAATTAGAACTCCAGTAGATATCCAAACCACAACTTTGCCTCCTCAAATTCCAATTGAACCTGATTTAGAAATTTCCGATATCAATGCTACTTGGGTTACAGTTGTTTGGAGAAAATTCACTGAGTACGAGTTACAGGTAATGAAACTTTTATGCAGTAAAACGGGCCTCAGAGGAAGTACAATACCAGCCGCTTTAGTACGAAAAATCTAACAGCAAACGACTAATACTATCTTAAAGTTAGCATAAAAAAACAAAAATCTGTATAGGTTTATCATTTATATTTTGACACCCACTTATAACGATAACAAAAAGGGAAAGAAAAAAAAGTTTTTGTATAAAAGTTTCATAATTTTTCATCTATTATCTTTTAAGCATAACGAAAGAAGCAAATAAACATCCAAAATTTAATTTAAAAAAAAAAAAGCTCACTTTTTTTAAATGAAACACCCTGTATATTTTTATTTAAAATGGAAGGTTTTTTATCCGCTTTTTAAAAATATATAGTTTGCAGGTATTTTATTCAACAGTAGTTATAAAAAT
>JAHBCN010023382.1:0-12558 GCA_019359885.1 Listronotus oregonensis | reverse complement strand
AGAGTACTCACTCCATAAAGTATTAGGTTTTATGTTTTTTAAAAACCGAAAAATAGGCCAAGAACACTTCTTTTTTAAAAATTTTTTCGCCTTGCGGGAGCAAAGCGAAATGACTATATTGATTCTCTTTTTTCACGAGATTTTGTGGTAATAAATTCAAACTTACGGTATTTGCTGCATCCGGGATAGAATCTGGTAGCTCCTCATCGGAACTACTCATTTTAAATAATTATGTTTGTCGGATTTTTTTTTAAATTTAAAAAAAAGATACTATGACGCCTTTTCATTAAAAATGCTTGTTTGTATTAAAATTTCATTTGTGCAATTGCTTGTTCATAGGAAACGACAAAAAAATCTGACGTTTAAAATCACCAAAATTACATATTGTTGCTTAATCATGTATTATTATTATACAGGGAAATTTAAAAAAAATGTTTTTTTTTGTGTTTTAGTTGGAATATTGAAAATTACGAATAACAAAAAAAAAAAAAAATAAACAAAAAACTTGCAATGGCTTCGATATTGAGAAATAGCCTACAATTACTAAAATACATATAAAGCTTGCTTACCTGTAAGATTTTAGAGTATTTTTACTTTTCCGCACGGCGTGCAGAAAAGTGCAACTTTGCGCAAAAAAATGTGTGCAAAAAAGGGGACTTTTCCGCACGTCGAAAAAAAAATATTTTAAAAACTGAGATTTGGATAGAATATAAAAATTTTTACTACTATAAACCAGTGGCATACACTGTTGGAAAAAAAGTGGAGAAACTTTTTTAAATACCTATTTTTTTGATTAAATATCTAATTAATTTTTTACATATTTTTAATGACACTGACATAGGAATATAATACTACCAAATTAGCAAAAAATATATATTTATTGAGTAAAAGAAAATATATTCATAAAAACGAATGGACAAAAATGGAGAAACTTAATACAGATTATTTTTTTACAAAAAAATACTTATGATATATTTTCACTAAATTAATAATGTGTGGAAAACCCCTTATTCTTAATAATTCCTGAAGTCTGTTTGGTATTGACTCTAATAACTTATTTATAAAATCTGGTGAAATGTTTTTCCAAGCTTCATTCAAAATCCGTATTAAATCTTGCCTATTGTGTATTTGATGTTTTCTTCGCGATCCAAGTGCTCCCAAAGGTTTTCAATAATATTTAAATCTGGACTTTGTGCAGGAAAATCCATTACAGTGACTTGTTTGAAACTAATCCTTCACAACTTAATTTGTGTTTCGGACGTTATCTTGTAGAAAGACCCAAGTAACCGGTAAATTTTCTTCTGCGTATGGCAAATTTGATTCTTTAGGATGTTTAATACCCAAATCCCATAATTCCATCAATAACAAACAGTGGTCCTGTCCTACCCTGAAACACAACCCCCTGACCGACCGCCTCCATGTTTCACCGTTGATCTAGTGTATTTAGGATCATATCGTTTTGCCAAAGGACGATGGACCCAACGCATGCCATCTGAACCAAATAAAAAACTTGCTTTAGTCAGAAAACAAACTTTTTTCCATGTTGTTACGCTCCAGTGTAAATATTTTTGGCAAATTCCAATCTGGCCCTTCGGTTCTTACTGTTTTTTTTTTAGCAGATCTTCTACAAAAAGACCTGCATCTATTAATCTTCTTGTACAGTTTTAAGCTGATTGTCACATCTTCCAGCTCCTTTAAAATTGAGGGGATTTTCCCGGATCCTTTTGGGCAATCCATTTAATGGTTGATCCTTTTTTCTCAGTTTTCCTGGAACTGACTTTTTAAGAGATTTGAGGGTTCCACGAATTTTATAATTTGATATAGTTTTTGAAACAACTACTTGTGAACCAGAAGACGCTTCCAATGTCCACTTGTTTGATACCACTTTTGTAAAAATCTAAAATTTTTTGTTTTAACTGCTCGACAAATTTATTCCACGGGCATTTTATTTTCGGTATATAACCATAAACAAGACAAAAAAACTAAATCAAAATAGGAATGAGCCAAAAATTTTTAGTATTTTTTTGTTTCTCCACTTTTGTCCAACAAAAAAAAAACCAGGGGCAAAACAAGTCAAAGATAAGAAATTTTTTTAACAACTTGTTTTTACCAGTGAGTGTCAAAAGATATCTGGTTTTATAAATAAATCTTTATGATCAATATTCAAAAAATTTAATAATTTTCCCCCACTTTTGTCCAACAGTGTAGATATGGGCAATTTTATTCATTTTTTACCATTATTTTGTCATAACTTTCTTGGTATTGATATTATTGAAAATTTGGCATATGATTCTTATTTTTGTTATTTAAATTAACTACAAAAATTTTTGCTGTCCAAACTATAATGAAAGATGAACCACTTACCTCCGGATTGTCACTTTTAACAGCTGCTGCTTACTAATTCATACAACAAAGTAAGCATAAATTTTGTATCTTCTAATACGCATCCACCGAAATCCATTTAGAATACATTGCAAGATCAAGGAATACTGTATGTTGTCTTCAGTTATGCTTTCACCGGTTATAAGCCATTTCGCTAGTTGTTTGGGTTGAGATCGTAAAATATGGAGAAGATTTGAGATCTTTAAGGCGTTCTAAAAACATTTTGCTGATGAATAAACATAATTTATTACAATATGTACCGGGTGTCCAAATAAGAAAGGACGCCGGCTGTATCTCAGAAAATGTTTATCGCACAGCGTTGGGGAAAAAATATTATTGGTAAAAGTGATCAAGAGAAATAGCTAGAAATTATTTTCAAGTTTCTGAAATGGCCGCTAGGCGGTGTAACTGCAATCTTGAATCTAAAAAAGTGATGTTTCTGTAAATTTTGTATATTAACTTAACAAAAAATACCTGAGTTTAAAGTTAAGGAATTTTGAACCTTTCTTGTTTGACAATTTTTGCTATATTCTAAAATAAGGGTGGGAGGGACGGCCGAAAACACCCTGTATCTTCAAAGACTGAGGATTTTAAAAGGTTAGGCTAGTGACAAGAGCTTTTTTGGGTGTAAATGTTATAATATTTGAAGTTTTATTAGTTTCACATGTACCGCTAGAGGGATTTTTTTACAATTCCGACAGAAATGGTCAATTTTTTCAAAAAATTAAATGCATTGGAATAATTTTTTTTTTAAAAAAGTAGTTAAATAATGACTAAACAAGCTCGGAAAACCGACCGATATGTTGTTACTTACCTAAATTTTAGGCCAAAGAAAATTTTATACGTAATTTTCAAAAACTATAAAAGCTACAAGAAATATTATATAACATAAATTATTTATTTTTAAAAACCTTTAATTTAGGCAAAATCTTTCGTCTAAATGCATATTTAGAGTTATAATCAAAAAAAGAATTTTCAGGATTTTTTCAAGGTATACCCCTAGAATTAGCTTTTTTTATTATAACTCGTAAAGTACTGCATTTAGATGAAAAGATTATTTAACCAAAATTAGAGGTTTTGTAAAAATACACAATTAATGTTTTATAAAATTTCTTGTAGGTTTTATAGTTTTTGAGATATTGACATATAAAATTTTCTTTGGCCTAAATTTTAGCTAAGGAACAACATATCGAGATACGGTTTTCGCGAACTTGTTTAGCCATTATTTAGCTACTTTTTTATAAAGAAAAAATTATACCAATGCATTTAATTTTGTTTTAAAAATTAACCCTTTGTGTCGGAATGTCGAAAAAAGCCCTCTAGTGGCTACATGTGAAACTAACAAAACGTCAATTATTTTAAGATTTATAGCCCAAGAATAGCTCTTTTTAACTAGCCCAAAATTGATAAAATCGGCTCAACCGTTCTAAAGATACAGGGTGTGTTTTACGGAAACCTTTGAATACCCCCCACCACTTTTGGTATATGAGGGTTTTATGAGGCACTGATCACGAATCTGAGATATCTCGAAAACGTTTCGTTTTCGAGATATCCATCATCAAACTTGAAAATCAAACTAACCCCATTTTCACTATATTTGCCCTTCTTTTTGCACACAATTCTTGTTTTTAACATCAAATTGGCACACGCTATTTATAAAGACCATTCAAAAATGTGTTTTAATACCCGTTTTCACCCTTTTTTCCATTAAATAGCAAAGTTTCATTTTCAAACGCGGCGGCCATGTTTGCTGAAAAAAAATCCCTTTGGTATACATGGTTCCGACGTTTGAAAGTGAAGCCTTGCCATTAGATTAAAAAAGGCGTAAAATAAATATAAAAACATTTTTAAAGGATGTTTATAAAATATTATAGGCCAATTTAGTGTAAAAATCAAGAACTATGTGCAAAATAAGGGAGGAATAGTGAAAATGCGGTTGGTTTGATTTTCAAGTTTGATGATGCATATCTCAAAAACAAAACGTTTTCGACTAAAATTCAGATCATGTAATCAGCATTCCAAAAAACCCCTGTATAAGAAATTCGTTAAGATCGGCGCTTTTTTCTTCTCTAAATTTTCATAGTCATATCAAAAAAAATGATACATTAAGATTTTAAAAATACCTACTTATACAAATTATCCCACAATAAAAGGAAAATATAATTTGTTGATTTTACTTACCTGAAATCCCAGTATATTTTTGGCTTGACAAACTCCGAATTATGAAAAAAATCAAATTTCTGACAGTTCTGACTGGTAACTTTCCTTTCGAACAAAAGCAGCCTCTGTTTGTTGGTCAGCCATGACGCTTTAATCACGGTCTGAGTCTTATTCCGAATAAGTTCATTTAATTCTTGAATGTCGATTTTTTCGCTTTTAATGAAAAGTTTCTCTTGACGCAATTTGGTAATGAACGCGAAGATGTCGCAGTCTTCGTCGTCTAGAGACTCGTTCTTCATTTTCTAGAGTCTGTAAATAAAAACAGAAAGTTTAACACTTGAAACACAATGGTGTTAAACTAGGACTTCATCACTGGCAATACTTCCTTTTTTGATCAGGGGCGATTTGCAATGGCCGGCACGATCTCCCGATTTATCCGCTTGTGATATTTTTCTAAGGGGTTTTTTGAAATCCCGTGGTTATGTGAACCGTCCAAGGACCATTCAAGATTTAAAGAACAACATCCAGGAGGAAATTGCCAACATAACGCCTGCTATGCTTGAAAGAGTCATGAGAAGCGCCAGAAATCGGTTTACTCAACGTATCGAGAATGGGGGACGTCACCTACGTGATTTGCTCTTTAAAGCTATGTAAAAAAACAAAACTTTAGGTATGTACCAACATTGTAAAAAACGCAATTAAAACTTCCTGATTCATACAATGCGTTTTATTAAGTTTTGAAAAAAGGAAGTTATGCTGCCGCACCCTGTATAAATGTATTGTTTAATCAATTATGAGGTATCACTACTGATAATTACAATTTGAAAATTGTTCAGTAAAAAGAGTAAGATTCATCTTTTACAGCAGAATATCTTTGTAATGTCAATTGAAACGGTTTTTTGCTTGTTTTTTTATATTACTTTTCCATGGCTGTCCTAATTAATATACTCATGTAAAAATATCTGTTATAATTGGATAGAGAGGCGAATAGAAAGGTAATATTTTACCTGAAATAAAACAATCATCTCAAAGTAATAAATCTATACACTGCTATGATATTTAAGCAATGACCCCAGAAACATAATTCGGTCATAAGGCTATGGCTACAAGATTTTAAGTGCACAATGTAAAAAAATTTGTTTTTTACTAGAGATCTCAATTTATATGTGTTGTTTATTTATTCCCTCCTACTTAAAAATGTACAGAAACTATTCTCTGTAGTTTCAAATCTATTAAAGGCCTCTTTTGTTCTTTCAAATCAAAGTTCTTTTCTCTCCAGACCTATAATTCATGAAAAAACCAAAATTTTTTAAAAACTTTGATAATAAAATAAGAAATTTTTTAACTTTTTTTTGATGAATTTTTGAAAAAGAATTTCATATTTTTTACACAAATATTAACTCTAATATAAGTGACAATGGTAGCAGTTCTTGTATCTTGATTTTTGTTTAACAAATTGTTAAATATAATCCATTGAAATACCACAACAATTAACAATTAACCCATATCCTAAATGAATTGTCCGATTAAACTTTTTTTTCTCAGGGTAATAAAAACATTTAAGAAAAAGTTCTTATTATACCAGGACTGCATCAAAATGAGATAAAGAAAATAAATAACTCTACAGCACTTAATGTCTACCGAGAAATGTAAGAAGTACCAGGCGAAGAACCGAGATTTTTAGCAATAATGTCATTTCATCAAACTATGATATTGTTTTACTAACAGAAATATGGCTTAATGAAGACATAAGTAATGCTGAGTTAGGATTGCAGAACTATTCAATATTTAGGAATGACAGGGATGTAGAGGCTACTAATAAAACTGGGGGGGGAAGTACTTTAATTGCAGTAAGAAATAAATTTAAGGTAAAACCCCTTAATATAGTAAGATATTCTAAATGCCAGGAAGAAATATGGATTTTAATTAATTTTGAAAATAAAAACTTTATCTTTGGCTGTGTTTATTTTCCACCAAATAGTAATTTAAGCGAATATGAAGAACATTGTCAGAACATAGAATATTTTAGTAACCTCTATGAAGATTGCCCTATATACTTAGTTGAAGATTATAATTTACCAAAATTGAAGTGGACAGATGAGCACAATGCTACAGGAATTGGTCATGTTGGTGAGCACTTGATGAGCACTTTTATGCTATACAAATCTAAAACAAATCAATACAATCCCTAATGCTAATGGAGTTTTATTGGATCTAATTTTCACTAACGACTATAATGTTTTAGTAAATTGTCCTTGTGATATATTAATTGATACGACGTGCATCACCCTGCACTATCTTTTGAAGTTGAACTTAAGTCCAATCCTAAAGCTCTGGAATATGAGGAATATCGATATAATTTTAAAGAAAGTGATTTTGATGGTTAAACGTAGCTTTGTTGAATGTTGAGTGGGAGGATAATGTCTTATTGGGGTGATGTAAATGTAGCTATTGATTGGTTTTACTCTATCATTAATCATTTAATAGATAATTATGTACCTAAGAAAGTTTTTAAGAATGTTTTTAAGTTTCCTGTGTGGTATAGTGATGAATTGAAGGAAAATATTTTGAGTAAAAAGAAAGCACATAAAAAGTACAAACCTTCAAAAACAATTGCTAATTATCAAATCTTTAGTCATCTAAGGGCTTTATGTAAAGAACAATCAAGATCTTGTTATATTGAATATATTAGAAGTATTGAACAAAATGTAATGTATGATCCCAAAAGTTTCTGGAAATTTGTTAATAATAAAAGAAAAGACAATGAAATACCTAAGTTAATGAAGCATCATAACTTAGAATTATCAAATGGTTTGGATATTGTTAATGCATTTGCAAACCACTTTTCTTCAGCCTACTCTGATACTAATAAGCAAAAATGTATAAAAAGTAATAAAATAAATAGTAATCTCCCTGATATAAATATATCTTCCTATCAGATAAAAATAACTTGTATATTAGATGCGTTAAATGATATTGATCTAAAAAAGGGGGCGGGACCAGATGGTCTACCCCAATATTTAAAAAATGTTCTTTTGCACTATCGAGACCATTGTGGCTATTGTATAATTTATTGTCTTCAGGCATTTTTCCGGACTTGTGGAAATTATCTTACATAACACCTGTATTTAAAAATTCTGGGGCTAGAGACTGCATTGAAAACTACAGACCTATTACAAAATTGTCCTTATTTTCAAAAATATTTGAAATGCTAACAGCAAATTTTATGGAATCCAATTTTAAAAATATAATAATCTCTAATCAACACGGTTTTAATAAAGGCAAATCTATAACAACAAATTTTTTTGTTGTATAGCAAATACGTTGTTGAAGGCTTCAGAGTGGTTGTGTAGTTGACTCCATATATACCGATTTCTCCAAGGCGTTTGACAAGATTAATCATGAAATTTTATTGAACAAACTTTATGGTTATGGTGTTCATGGTTCACTGTTAAAATGGTTTAGATCTTTTCTGTCAAATAGAAAGCAATTGGTTAAAATAAATAACTATGAGTCGGAGTTTTTGATGTTCCCTCTGGAGTTCCTCAAGGAGCACATTTCCCTTTATTATTTAACATTTTTATAAACGATGTGACTTGTTATATATATGATTGCTTTAGGTCTTCAGAATTTTTATTGTATGCTGATGATTTAAAGATTTTTCTTAGGATAAAAATGGGCAGGATGTTATTAATTTACAATCAGACTTGGATAGATTTTATGATTGGTGTTCAAATAACAGAATGATCTTTAATATAAAAAAAAGCACATCAATTCAGTTTAGTAGATCTTTAAATGCTCAGAAAATGTGTATAGAATTAATAGTGAGCCTTTAAGCCAACTAAATACTATAAAGGATTTGGGGGTATTTTTTGATATATTAAACTTTCATTTTCGCCCCATATTGAATACTGTAAAAATAGAGCGCTTAGGGTTTTGGGGTTTATTAAGATAAATACTAAAGATTTTCAAAATATAAACTCAATAAAACTATTGTATGTTTCTCTAGTAAGGCCCCTTTTAGAAGGTTGTTCTGTTGTTTGGAATCGTATTCGATAAGTACATTAACATGTTGAATCTGTACAGAGAAAATTTTTAAGATATATTGCCTTTAAAATGCATATTCCCCAAGATATGATAAATTTTGATCAATTAGAAAAAAACTATTAATTTACAAAGTTTGAGAGTTAGACGCGAAAACGCTGGATGTATTTTTTCTATATAAACTTATACATGGTCTTCTCTCTCAACTTCTCTTTTTCTGTAAATTTCATGTACCTCCAAGGACATTAAGGCATCCTGTTACTTTTAAAACAAACTTTTACTCAACGTTATATGGGCAATTTTCCCCAATTTATAGAATAATGAAACACGCTAATAATGTTGAGGACGAGTTATTGCATTTATCACTAAACGCCCTTTAAATGTTCTCAAATCTAATGTTTATATAAATTAAGTCCATGTTTTACTATACTTTTTTTAATGTGTATATTTAAATTTTAATTTTGTATGTTTTAGTTTGTTTGAATCTTTTTTCTTATATTAAAAGTTTCTTTGTTTGTGAAGTTTTCTAACTTGCTTTTTCAATTTTTTTTTAAAATTTTGATTATGAATTTTAATAACTGACTAAATATCAATTTATCATAAATATTTATTTTTTAATTATTATATGTATATTTATTTAAATTTTTATATGCCCATTAATTTAAAAAAAATAAAAATAAAATATGTTTTAAAAAGAATTCTCATTACCCCAGTAGGGATAATTAGAACATTTATATGTGGTAATAAGTACTTGTGATTTTCTCTTTAAACTAAAATGATGTATTCATATATGTCATTCCTTTCTACAAAGAAACGATTCAGCATGTAGCTTCTGCAACAAAAAACCATGGTAAGGAAGTTTACATTTTCTTCTTTTAAAGTCGCTATAAAATAAAAAGTAGAACATAACTTGGTATAAAATCGTTAAAACATTAAAATATGACTAGAAAATTATTGGGTTTCAAAATAGAACTTTATTTTAATAAGCATGTTATTAATTATAAATATGACAGTACATTTCTCAAGTATGTTTTAGTATAAATTTCAAAGTAAAATGCAATTTTACTTCCCTACAAAACATCTCAAAGCAGAGTTACACTCTCGATTTTTATCTAGTCTTGCACTCTGAATTTCATAGATTAAGTTTTATCCATGTAATTACTTTAATTGAAATCAATAATAATATTGTAATTCATTTATTTTTGTCATTTATTTTTTAGTTTTACATAATGTACGGTATCCATGTTGCAAAGTAGGTTTTTTTAGTCTTTGCTAATAAATCCTTTATTTATATTAAAAAATCATCTACTGCATTACACTGCTCTAGGGCTGAAAATAAAGAGCTTAACATCAGGTAGCTCTGCACATTTAAAGTACATATTTTAACCAATATAAATAGGGCCCCAGTTATCTAATTGCCCTGAGGCCTTTGGTTATATATCTACTTCACTGTACCTGGACATGTACTGTTGAAAAAAAATATCTTAAAGGTTGGTTTCAATTTGTAAAATTTCCTTTAGCAACAAGACTGTAGCTGTCCTTGCTGGATTAAAAACACTAAATTTTTAGGGTCTTCTCTTCCCGCATATATGAGGTGTAAATCTAACCCTTGGTAAAACTTGATATGGTTTTCTTCTATTTTTGGATTATTTGGCAAAATTTTTATATAGTCATATTCTAGGGTCCTCAGGGATTGCAAATATACTGGCGGAGAAGAGAAATTATGTGTTTTAATATTTTTTTTTTTTGATTTTAAGATTTAAAATTACCATTGATTTTTCCCATATAATCGAAAATCCCCTTTTGCCGAAAGTCAGCGTGCAGTGTTGCCAAATGGAGGTTGTTTTAATACGTCCCCAAATTTTCACGCCCAAAAAATAATTAAAATAAAAAGCCGCTTTAACAGGAGAGACTATCTAGAGAAAGATATTCCAGCATATAAGCTTGCGGGCTTTTTTTAATACGTCCCGAATTTCAGACAAATTTAAAAGTTCTAGTTTAATGGTTTTGTTCTGGTTAGCAAAGCCTTTTTTTTTTTTCCCTATTATTTTTCCCCCAATTATATTTTGCGGAAAATGCGGGGACGTATTAAAAAGACCGCTCTGCTTTAACCAACCAGAATTAACCATGATCGACCTTTTAGACAAAATCAAACGCCCTTAATTGGTCAGGTTAGTTTTGGTTAGCATTTCAGACAAATTCAAAAACCCTAAGTTCTAGTCGGGCATGGTTAGTTCTGGTTAAAAAGCAGCTTTATTTTTAAATTATATTTCAACGTAAAAATGCGGGGATATTTAAAAAGGCGCTCCTGTTTTAAAACCAGAATTAACCATGACCAATTTTTAAAAAAATTAAAAAGCCCTTAGTCGGTCCTGGTTAGTTTAGGTTAGTTGTTTTTATTTTTCCCAATTAAAGTTCAGACATAAAAGAAATATCAAAAAATTTAAAACAACAGTGCCCAAAATTATTAAATCCGGCAACACTGTTGATACTTATTTTAAATTTTACATTGAAAAATTTATAATCAATTAAATTAATTTTCTTTTATATATTTTTTTATTTAACTTAAAAGTTGTTTTTCCAGATTTTTTTTGCGTATTTTGTCAATGGATTTTTTGTGTGTGTGTCATGTTTTAGTGAATAATTATTAATCTATACGTTTTTACTGTAGCACCCCTATTTACTCCAAGGTCCCGTAAGCTTGTTTAATTAAAAAAATAATAAACATAATTTCCTTTTTCCGATATATTTGCAATCCCCAGGACCCTAGAATATGACTATATAAAAATTTTCCAAAAAATTCAAAAAAAAAAGGGGAAAACCTTTTATGCAAGTGTTACCCAATCTTGTTCAGGATCAGCGAATATTTGAAATTTAACCAAGACTTACCTTTCAACAACCTGGGGAAAACTATAAATTTGTTTTTGTTATCATAGGATTTATTTTTACAACCCTTAAAACTGCACCACATGTCCTGTTTTTTGCTTCTTTTCCATAATAACAGTATCAGCAAACAGCAAAAACAATACAGCAAGAAAATCACAGAACATAAAGAAAAAACCCAGGCCAGGATAGACGGGTAGAAGGTTAAAATGACCTGGTGATCATGGGAGGATATTCTTTTGGGGTTTAAATATTTAATCTTGTGCCTTTAACATAAAATTAAAATTCTTTGTTTTGTATTGGACATAACATAAAACACAACAATAAAAATATAAACAATGACAAATTTTTAGGGCTGACCCTTTTTTTCATATTACACATCCTAATGGAAATGTTGCACTCTCAAAAATGATCGAATTAGGTAATTTAAAATATCCATTCATTTAAATATCCGTATCCGCTCTTAAAACTATAAAAAATTCTAATTGCATAATTTCTTTCTCGCACCCCTTCTATTTACTCACTTTGAAAACACTTGCCACAAAACACGTTTTACAAATATTAATCTTCAATTGATTTCTAAATTTTAGCTTAGATTTTGTTATTTAACAGATGGTTCTCAACTAGAAATCGGTGCATTTCTTCCACCTACTTCCGATTTTTTTATTTTTTTTTAAACTTTTTTCGCTTGATAACAGTAAAACCGAATGACATGGGATCGTTTTGACGTTTCTCGTTTCCCCTTTTTCGATCTTGATGCTTTTTTAGCTTTAGGATTTCTATACGACTATTAGCATTAGCGGGTGTCCGGTTTTGAAAAGTAACGATCCTAACCTGATAAATACATTTTTATCGAATACAACATTACAAACCAGCAGTGGGAGCATTTGTGTTTGTTGCATACAGGAGCTTTTCTTGCTGCTCACGAATCTAGAATTTTTTTTCGGCAACCCTTAGTTTTAAAGTTATAGACAATATTTTCTAAAACTCCTCTTTGTTGAAACTCATTAGTCATTACCTTCAATAAAACTAATAGGGCATTACATAGTAAAAAAAACATACAAAAATTTGAAAAATTTATAGTATTTT
>JAHBCN010023381.1:0-12650 GCA_019359885.1 Listronotus oregonensis | reverse complement strand
TACGAAAAAATTTTTTTATTTGAAAAAAAAAGTACTTGGATCCTTAAGCTATAAAGAAATATTGGACAACTGACTAGGAATGATTCCTTAAGAACATAATTATTTAATAAAAAGTTAATATAAATTGAAATTGTTAATATCATTTAACTCTATCTTTTAGGTAAACATTTTTACTAGTGTTTTTTGGGTTTTTTTTTTTTAGTTGTTAGCTATTTATTGTCAAAATTTAATTTAAGTAATGAAGCTGTGTTTTTTTGGGGATTTTTTTTTAAAACAATATGTCCCATATACCCAAGTTTTCCAAAAAAAAATTTGAGGGTATTTAATACACATCTTAAAAAGGGGGGCCCAAAAATTGAACATGTTTTTACTACAGAGTACCTATGATAGAGCTGGTGGAAAGTTATATCGACAAAAATCCTTCAGTGTATTTGTAAATTATATATTTGTAACTTTAGGCTAATATACTTTAACTTTAATGAGTTGAAAAGGAAAAAATTTTTAAAAACAATTTTCAAACGTTCCATATTAACGTATAAAAAAACATTAATTTATGAACTTTTTAAAGGGGAAATTTTAAAAAAATGGATGATTTTGTAGTTTGTTTTTTTTAAAATTTTAGATAGAGTATGTGGAAAATTTTTTTTTTAAGGGGAAAAATATCAGTATATTATAATGACTAAATGATCGAGTTTTTAACAGCTTTTTATAATTATGTAATACAATGGGGATTACAAATTTTTATGGCATATTGAATATAACCATTGTCTATAAAAATTAAGTGTTTTATTTATTTACCCCACCTTTAAAATATCTCCTTAAAGCTGCTAGTTGACCAATTAGTAAAGAGAGGTATACTTTAAAAATAAATCCAAAAAAGTGGATTTTAAAAAATGCGTACACCGTCTTTGTCTAAATTTTGAAAGTTTTACTTTTCAAAGTAATAAGGCAGATAATAAAAAGGAACAAATTAATTAAGATAAAAATGTTTGTTTTCAAAATATAATTGTTTCTTTTTTAAAATCTTTTAAGAATTCAGTTTAAATTAAAAAAAAAACAATAATAGAATATTTTAAATATGATTGACGGCTTATTCGACTCGGATTGCAATTCTAAGAAATGTATCATATCGATTTTTTTCAGCAAATTAGGAATGCAATTATTATTATTATTAAAAAATTCATTTGGTTTTTTGGTGATAACTTAAAAACTATACAAAATAGCGGGAATTGCAAAGAATATCCTTAAAGAAAAGGAAATTTCCGAGAAAAACAATTTAACCACCTGATCTGTTGCTGAAAATAGGGATCCGCATGCATATTTTGGGATGGTTAATGAAAAACGTTAAATTTTGTTTGCTCAGAAAATTAATTATAAACAAAATAAACAAATTTTAAAGAGTTTTATGACGTCATCTTATCGAGTACACTTATAGGAAAAAAGGACTTCAAGAGGCGAAAAATGTATAGGGTGATTATTTAAACAAATATCCAGCTTTCAATGAAACAGAGGTACAAAAGGAAATAGTTAATTAATAATAGCAATGCATTTAAACAATTTTTTAACGGGACTTTCTTTCTATAAGTGTTGAAATGACACCATAATTTTTTTAAATCTTAAAATTACTATTTAGTGCTTTAAAACAATTAAATAAAATTATATGTATTAAAGCTAGATATCTGAAAGTTTAAAGTTTTTTTTATCGGAAATTTCCTGTTTTTTAAGGATACTTTTTTGCTCTTCCCGCTTTCTTATATATTTTTTTAGTTATCATCAAAAAACAAAATGGTTTTTTAAAATTTTTTATTAATAAAATTACAATTTTTATTTGAAGACAAAAATGGACATGACATATTTTTCTTACCCTTCTAACAATTTTTCGCAAAAAACTCACTTCTTGATTAGACTATAATAATATTTTATTATTTAAGTAAATTAATTAATCTTCTGCACATGTGGTTAGTTTTGATGTTTTGGAATTATTGAAGATTATTAATCTAGGCGCAAGGTAGTGCGCCAGGCGAAGTTCCGGCTTGACGCACACAGAGCGTATATTACACCAAAGGTTTCAATGTACTTTCCTCCCTATTATAACTTTGTTTCACCTAAGGTATAGGATTCGGTATGTAAATTCACATAAGTTATCTAATTACTTGTAAAAAAATTAAGAGAGTTATGCCAAATGATTTGTGGGATAATCAATTTTAAAAATCCCTAGTTGTAAAACCGTTTGATCATGAATTCTAGCCCAAGCCCAGCTAAACGATCACTACCCAATACCCTTTGACCCCCACGCCGTACTTGCCACCTAGTAGACACCCACGCACCCACATGAAATGTAATTTACGATCACGCGGTTTTGCAATCCTTAAGCAAGGAAAAGTCACGGTAGTGATCGGTAAGTTGGCCGAGGAATGGAATTCAGAATCAGTCGGCTTTACAACCAGTAAGCAGGAAAAAGTCATAGGGCAGGTTTTGTATGAGGTGAAGTTGGGGAAGGGATAAGGGTTCAATTGTTGGGGTCAAATGATATTGGGCAGTGGTCGTTTAGGTGGCTGTGTGACGGAATTTACGCTCGAACGGTTTCACAATCCTTACACAGGGAAAAGGCACATGGCAGGCTTTGATCGGTGGTAAAAAGGGTAAGGATTTGAGGAGGGCAGAGAAGTAGTTGAATGTTTTAAGTCTAGTGAGTGTGTGTGGGTGGGTACATGTTTGAGTACTGTATTAAACATTTCGGCAATTGACCAAAGCAGTCAAATACAACTCCCTGACCTTTAGGGGTGATTTTGGGGCTGTAGGGATATCAGGTTTTGTGCCCATTGAGACTTTTGATTGGCGTGTTGAGAACCATCAATTTGCAAAGTTTTTAAAAAAGTGGTCGAAAGCCATTTTCCATAAGGATTATGCTGGATTCTTTGTTATGTTAATAGGTTTTTAAACACAAGAAAAGAAAAAAAAATAAATTGCACGTTTTCACTCAGAGGAAATTTGATTGAACCTGAGTTTCTAAGGTTATAATTGTCTTAAAATTTATAATGCAGGCAGAATTTCATTAAAAAAAAGGAATCATACCAAAAACACCCTTGCAAAATAAGGGCCAACTTCCTATCCAAAAATCTTGACATCTTAAAGTACTGAGGTTTAAAATTAGACCAGTCTTTTTGACTTGGCAAGTTTTAAATTGATCTGTCTATATTAATCAAAAAATCTTTCGGTATTAATAAAAAGAGCATATTTAATAATACCGACAGATCATTAAAGAACTGGTCAATTTAAAAAAGAACTTGATCTAATTTTAGATCTTAAGTCTTTAAGGGGCCAATATTTTTGGATAGGAATTTGGCCCTTATTTTATATAAGTGTTTTTGGTACGATAATATTTACAAAATTACTCTGGGTTACGTTAATTGTCATTTTTTAGCTTAAGGTAAAAGAACAAAGCCTTCTATAATATGACACGTGTTTATTAAATATGGCAGCATAAATAATAAAAAATTGTATACCAAAATGTTGCAATATTGCATACCAAAATTCTCGTTATAAAACCACGTGAACTAAAGGAGGTACAATTAAATTAATTTTCTTATTGGACCGTTTTGAATTACACCCTTATGCTAATGTCCATCCAGTTGACTAGCCGACCCCTTAGGAATACATGTCTGTTTTACACAGGATTAAATTATTTTTAATTAAAAAATATAAAAGCATTAACACCATGTTTAAACTTATTTATCCGTTTTAGATACTCCTTCCACTAATAAGCAAATAAAGTTTTATTATAATAATTACCTTACTTAGTAGAGCCTAGCAAAGTACGGTCTTAAATTTAATTTAAAAAACATGACGAATGCAGGTATTATTTTTTACTTATTTATTACCTAACATTGTTTTGGTTCTGGAAAGTTCCTGTTGGGTATACACGCCAGAAAAGTTTTTATACAGTGGGACCGCTTCAGTCCTGGTCCCGGTTAAAGCGACTGACTGTGCTCAGCTCTATTGACCTCTATGAACTAGCAAAACGCCTAAAACATAGAAAAGAAAAGGATACTATAGTTCAGTAAATGAAGTCCGAAGAAACCTTAAACCTGAAGATGAGGTTGGGCCATCACATTTTGTCAAAAATAGTTAGTTTTTGCAATAATCGGCCATAAATGCGCCCTCTCGAAAGGTGCTTTAAGCTACTTACACTCCCAAACGGACGGACTAATTTTTAAATAACTCACGTAAAAATGCATATTTTTACATTAAAGTTTACATAAAAGAAGGAACGTGTAGCAATAATATCTTGTTACTGTTTCCTTTTTTTGTTTCTTTAAAATAATAAAAACTCGAGTCAAAGTTAATGTTTGCTTGATATTTTGACCCTCCTATCAATCTGTTCATATCTTTTTTATAAAAAGTAATTTTACCAAATTCTTTTGGATTATGGAGCTTTGGAAGGTGTTTTTTTCCGCAAAATTCAATAAATATATTTGTGTATTTTTATAAACAACGTGTTTTTCTTAGGGCGGTTTCTTTGAATTGCCGGAGTTTTCGAAAATGCTCGGGTCTATCGGAAATTAATAAATACTCAAGGACCATATCGGCTAACAATGCACATCATTTAAAAGCTTAGATGGTCATCTTCTCGATAACACTCTTCTTTTTTTTCCAAATTGTTTAGTTTTTCGGAAAATCAAGAAAACTCTTGGCCCAATAAGAACTCGACATTTTTTTATGATTATTTTCTCTTCGTGCTTAAATTTTTTAAGCTTTACAATTGTATTAAAGATCACATTTTGACCTTTTTATCAATATATATTTACATAAAAATACACAAATATATTTATTGAATTTTGCGGAATGTATTCAACACCTTCCAAAGCTCCATAATCCAAAAGAATTCGGTAAAATTACTTTTTATAAAAATGATATAAACAGATTGATAGGAGGGTCAAAATATCGAGCAAAAACTAACTTTGACTGGTGTTTTTAATATTCTAAAGAAACAAAAAAAGAAAACAGTAACAAGATATTATTGCTACACTTTCCTTTTTTCATGTAAACTTTGAATCATGCAAAAATATGCATTTTTACGTGAGTTATTTAAAAATTAGTCTGTCCGTTTGGAAGTGTAAGTAGCTTAAAGCACCTTTCGAGATACGGGGCAGGTGCAAAAAATACTCAGCGGATTTATGGCCGATTCTTGCAAAAACTATCAAATTTTTGACGAAAGTGATGGGAATCATTTTTGCAGCTAATAAACTGCTCTTCATTTTCGTCTAAACAAATTGCATAAGTGTATTTCGGGAGATATCGACCAAATTAGTTGAAAAAGCGGATTTCCGGGCTCTTGAGGACCATTTTCAGGCCCTTGCGGACATTTTTTTAAATATGATATTTTCAGAGGTTATTGTATACCTTAATACCTACAATTAAAAAAAAAATGTGACGGCCCAACCTGATCTTCAGGTTCACACCTTCGTTCACTGTACTAACTAGAAAACCTACAAAATTTACAGGCTTATTTACATTTCGGTGGCAAGTCTGCCACTGTTTTCAAGATAAACTTGAATAAAAATCAAATTGGAATTAAAATTAAAATTGTAAGATTTTCTGGCGAGTATACCCAACAAGAACTTTCCAAAACATAAATGCCCCACCACAATATAGAAGATGCTTACACTTGTTTTTGTTGTTGTTTTAATACATGATAATATGTTTAATTTGTCTACTACACATTGCGATTATCTCACTTTAATTTGCATTTAAATAACAGAGTTTTGGTTTTCACTGGTTGGCTTTTTTGGTGGTTACTGATATTTTCACAAAATAGCAGCAAACGACAGTTAATAACAAAAAAATTATATGGCTAAAAATATTATATTAAAGTACAAGTGGATAATAAGGTCTTTAAAACATTCGCGATTTTTTTAGCACGACGGCGCTGCCTAGCACGCGTTTTAAAGACTAGTTATCCACGAATACTTTACGCTATTTTTTTTAGCTTTTAAAACAATTGTTATAGTTTTTTTTTTTCGTTATAAAGTACTCATATCAGATCGATATTTTTCTTCTTTAAAATGCCTGACGTGCCAAAATCCGAGGTTAAAGGTTGGAAATGTCATCTTAGACTTTACATTTCTCGTGTTGTTGATTGATGTGTCATGGTAACCTCTAAAACACGCGCGTAATCACCTCAACGGAACCAAGCAAGAAGTCTTACCACTCGAAATTAGAGTTAAAAAAATCAAAAAACCCAAGTTGTAACGTCGGGGTCGGGGATTACCGAACATGCATGGTCAAAACAACTCCGCCTATAGTAGTCTGAAGCAAAAAATTTTGATTCATAAGGAAACCCACTGGAAGGAAAAAAAAATTAAAGAAGCTGCAATAATTTTAAACAACGAGAATGTAATTAGTAAACCTTGTGTTGACATTTTAAATATCCTGTGGCCATTGTTAAACCGTCAAAAATCAGTCAAATTTCGGAACACAAAAACTAGAATATAAATAATAATAATAATGAATAATTAAAAGTATTTTTTAGGTATGACATAAAAACGGTTGGGAATACATACTAATCAAAACGTTGTGTACCAATTAACAAATAAAGGCAATGGTCCGAGATTTTCATTTTACACAGCACTACAAAAAAATTAAAGGTCCGAAAGACTTAAAAATAGTATCTATATGTTTTTGGGGTCGCTTATTCAGAATCCGGGGTCAGTTTGACCCCATCAGGTCAGGGTCAAGAGCAGTTCAAGGTCAAATTGCAACCAAATTTGATGGGTTTAAACTGACCACGGATTCAGATTCGGGGACCTCAAAAACCTAAGTCTACAGTCTTTAAATTTGGTTGCGATTAATTTTTTAGATTTGACCTTGAAATGACCTTGATTCTGACCTAATGTTCAAAAATACTTGAACATGGTATCTTTATGTTTTTGGGGTCGCTGAATCCGAATTTGGGGTCAGTTTGACCCGATCAGGTCAAGGTCACGGGCATTTCAAGGTCAAATCTGCAAAACTAATCGCAACTAAATTTGAAGAGTGTATACTTATGTTTTGGAGGTCGCTAAATAAAAATCCGTGATCAGTTTTACCAATAACACCTACACTACAAGGACAAAGTGCTCCGATGTGACGTCATCACCCGGCGGCCGACCGAACATTGATGCTGCTACTGGCATTGCATAAATATTTATATTTTAAATCAATTGATTGCAGTATTGGCGATTAACATAATGCAAAAAAATTAATAAATAAGAAAAGTAATGACAAAAACAAATAAAAAATAATTAAAAGGTAAATGGAAAATATGTCTCTAGACACTATATTTTAATTATTAAGTGATGCGTATTTTTACATTCTTAGATAGAAAAATGTCATAATGTCGATAAACATCATAAGTAATAATATCATACAATTCATTATTGATTTTTTGATAAGTATAAATTACCCAAAAAAATCATTTCGAATAAGTATTGAGTTTTCGTTTATTCCCTTTACCTAATCGATCTTTTTTTTTTTCCACCGTAATTTTTAATTAATGTTTAGAAATACAACTCAATAAAATATCAATAATGGTTTTTACGGATTGTATTGCAGCCTTCAAAATATATTAGATGTTCCTGTTTAACGAAAATTTAAAAATTAATAAAGATAAAAATGATTTTTGGGAAAAAACATTTAGAAATTCATTTTCAAAGTCATTTAGTACCTTTTGAAATATTAATACGAAAAAACCACTATTTGGACAACTGGATCTCGAGGATAATGAAGACCACCCCGATTTAAATGATTTATCAGGTTAAAGTTGTCTTCAACAATAAGTTCTTCATTGTATATTAAAGAATTTTTGCAGTAGTTACATTTTAATTTTTTTAAAGCTATATGACTGCAATAACCCGCAAATAAGTAATTACAGACATTTGGCTTTTAAATCGTCTATATCGGTGTCTTCAATAATAGTAAATATTTCACTATTTTATTAGAATAACCCCAACGATGCCTTCATTATGATCAGGAAATTCGGGGGTGATTCATAAAATTTGAAAATGTTTAAAGTTCCAAAATTGGAAGATTTTAATGTTAATATTGACTGAATTCTAAGTCTTTTTTCAGATTCATGTTGCCTTATCGAGATTATAATGCCCCCAGAATTGTCTGTATTTTCCAAAACGATTTTCTAAAGGATCGGTTTGAAGTTTTCCCAAAAGCACATAGTTTAAATTTAGTTCGTCAAAACAATATTTATTAACTTGACATTCCATAAAAGAGAGTTAGGCAGTGTGGGGTTGCCTTTTTTAGTTTGTTAAAATTTTGCAGATTGCCAAATGTCCAACCAATTAATCATATTTTTCAGAAATTCTCGGATCATTTAATTTATCTTTTAATATAGGTTCCTGAAAGAGATCACGCAAACGCTTTCCTTTTAGTGGTGTTTTTACATTTCTCCCCAAATTATTAAATTTTTAAAAAATCTGCGTATCTTTGAATGGTTAATATCTTTTCCATATTTTGTAAGCCCTCAACAAAATGGATTAAAAATTTTTAATCTAATTTAACATTTTGTCGTTCTAAACTGGAGGGTAAAGAGCTTTTAAATTTAAGGGATAGCCAAATTTTAATAATTTACCGTGTTCTAAATCGTGCAATTTTTTTAATGAGGAAAACGATGCGCATTTCTGACCGTCGGAGCCGGTAAAAAAGTCAGGATAGGTGAATGCCTGATTCGGTTTTGAATTAACCAGTTGGGTAAATACATTTTAAGAGGTGGACAGAATCAAACAAAAGAACAAAGGTCTTTCTGGATTAACAGGATGTTGATATACAACAGTTCTTTTTTTTGTGAAAAATTAGACATAGCTTTCCATTTATTGAATTATTATCGCTAATACACAAAACACTTTATAACCAATATCCTCTAAACGAATTATAATAGTTTTGATAAAATTAAAAAGTAATTCGTGATTAATTTTAGAATAGGAGGATATGAACAACTTCTTTAAAATTTGAAGAAATACTAGTAACCATAAAGGTATACGCAGATGTTTAACGAATCACTATTATTTATTGGCGCTCCTACCACATTACCACCTTTATAATCTAAATAGGATCAATGTGAATTTCATCCATAAGTAAACTAACATATTTGTCTTGATCTTTTAAATATTTAAAGATGTTTTTGCATTGTTAAAAAAGGTTTTTTCTCATCGATATGAGGATCAGTTAAAAAATTATTACAGACTCCTTTAAGTTTGGGGGTGGGGCAAAATTATAGGTCCATGATTTCGTAAATATCTATATGCATGAGTACTAATTGTATATAAAATTGAACAGAAAACCATAGTGGTAGTAGAATATCTATACCGTTCTTTTGGTAATGTTCGCAATTTTAGCTGATCAGAAATAAAGTCAATTCCTTGTGATAAATTTTCATCCCCTATTTTTAAGTTTTTGAGGATATTGGACATAAAATTTAAAACACGATTAAGCTTTGACATATTTTCTGTATTATTTGCTTGATTATCAAGATTTTGATCAAGATTATCATAAGCGGGATTGGAATTATCATGTTTGATATCATCGTTACTGTCTAACGAAAGTGTAATCATCGAGTTGTTAATTGTATCGAGTAAATTTCTTATTTCGTCCAAATTACTTGACAAGAAAGGTGTTTTAGCATTATTTATTTGAATACTCAAAAATTGTCCATATAAATATGTATTTACTTCTAAATTCTTAGCAATTACAACAGCCCAGTAATTAAAGGTCTTGGGGTATGTTCTACTTTAAATATGGTTAAGCCATTCTGATCAGTTACTGTAAACCACCCCTTACCCAAATTAAAAGCCTGAAATAATTGCTCGAGTTGCTCGAAAGTTTCATAAACCGTAAATTTTTTATGCGCTAAATATTCTTGTTTACTTTCTTCTATTGCCTGTTGAAAACGAATTTCATCCAATTCTTTAAGTTTTTCATCTTTGCTTTTTCGATGTGAAATGTTTTTCGACAAGTATTTTGGACAATTGGGAAATTTACTAGGTACGCTTGTTTGTTTTAATCGTGGCAAAGTTAAACTAACTGAAACGATCTCACCCGTTTTCGTATCCTGTTGGGAAATTTTGTAAATAAAATCGCCTTCCTCAAAATGACACTCACACACTCGGCTATTGTTATTTGGAATAAAATTTTCGCGATGAATAGCCGTTAACCACTTTCTGCGAAGATTCTCGTCTCTGGGAAAGCGAAACACTCGCGATTTTTTTCCACTCAAATAGTTTCCTTTACAGCCAGGAACACAGCACTTATTAGGCACTTTAAACACTACACTGTCGTCACTTATTATAGTACAAGAAAAGCACACCTTAAATAAACAGTTCAAATTCAACGACCGATTTTATTGAGGGCGTTTATTGACCATGCAAACGCGACGTCCATATTGAAACAGAAACAGGCGATTCTCTAACAGGGTTGCCAGATGTTGCCTCTACCAGCAACATTGTATAGTACAGCCAGTAATGTGTTCGACTGAAAAACAAAAACTTTTATGCTCAATCTGGCAATGTCGCTTTAAATACGTCAGCCGCGACCGGGCAGATGAGTGTAGGTGTTATTGGCAGATGTTATTGGACAGGGTCGTAATAAGTTAGGTTAAAATCGCTAGGCCTACAGAGCATGACGTCAGCATCGGTTTTAAGTTAAGCGCTTTGTCCTTGTATTGTAGGTGTTATTGGTTTTACCCCATCGGGTCATGGTCAAGAGATAATTTAAGGTCAAATCTGCCAAATTATAATTTTACAGATTTGAATTCGTACTCAGCGACCTCAAAAACATAAGTATACACTCTTCAAATTTAAAAACGAATAATTTTGCAGATTTGACCTTGAAGTGCCCCTGAACTTGACCCAATGGGATCAAATTGATCCCGGATTCGGATTTAGCGACCTCAAAAACATAAAGATACCATGGTTAAGTCTTTCGAGCAGCCAATTTTTTTTCTGTGGGGCTGTGATACTAGTTTTTGTTAATTATTATTAGTTATAAATTCCAAAATAACTGACAGTAATAATTAGATAAAACTTGTTACAGAATAGACCATGTTTACTAAAATATTTAATTTAAGCTCCTTAACAGAAAACTAATATTAGATTCCCCTAAACATTTTTTAACTTTTACCATTTTTTTAGATTTTATTAAGTTAAGTTATAGAATATATTTTATTAAATAAGGCAGTTAATGGAATAAAGAAAATATTGAGAGAAGTCCTCTTTTTATATTTAAGCCAACAGAACTTACGGGACTAACAGTAAACATTGTAAATAAAGAAGTGAGGTTTTTTCGAAAACGGTTAGTATTAGGGAGATAATAAAAAGTACTTATTTTCTAGTTAATAGCTTAAGGTTTGTACAAAACGTTGCCCAAAGTTTTTTTTCAATACAGGGCGTAAAAAACAGGGTCATGAATGTAACAGCTAGTCCATCCCTACAGCTGTAAGTAATTCACAACATTTCCTTTGACAGTAATCCGAAGAGCCCTACTTGGTATTACATCTTATTAAAATAAAATTGAAATATACCTGGTGGTTCAATAACTATGTCTAAGAAACTTAATTCCATTAGAGCACTTTGGGAGCCAATATCTCCAAAGAGGAGGCCTATACGAAAAAAGTTTATATGGACTTGTAGCATTTTTTTACGAATTTTTTTCATATTCTAGAGATTTTCTACATTTTCCCAGAAACCCTGTAAACACGTATATATTATTCGAAATATATCACACTGGATTTTCGACAATAATGCCCTATTGTTTTATTATTCATGGAAGGCCAAAGTGATTAGAAAGACGATCTCTTAACGTCGTGGTCAGATGGGACCCTGGACCGAAGGGGTTTAAATTTAAAAGGGTGGCGGTGTCGTATGACAAACTCCTAGCTATTATCTAAACTACATATAACGACATGGTCCTCTGGGTAATCTTTAAGGCAATTTGCAATTAGGATGGCCCTATCCGTTCTCATAAAGTCGAAATAATAAGACATGGATGGTATATTAAGAAGCTGAGCATAATTGTAAATAACCCAAAGTGGATTTAAGGCTTAACCCATGAGATATGAAATTAATGAGTCATGTTCGGTAAATTAAGGTTTGTAACACATGCTAGATAATTATAATATTATAGTTTTTATTTTTAATGTTTAGCTTATGTACAAAAAACCTGGCCAAAACATATAAGATTTTTTTTTGGTGTTTCCCTTAAATTTGCAGTTCTTACAGTCAAGGCTCATAAGGCTCATAAGGAAGGACGTACAGTATATGTTTACATTACATTTTTATATTTATTAAAAATAAATTAAATAAATATATATTTATTAGCCCAAGGTCGATAATTTTTAAAACCAAAAAAAAAATTGTAGGATGAAACCTATTGGAATAAAAAATGAATATAATAGAAATGAAAGGAAAAATAATTTACGGGCGATCTGAGGTCGGAAAGTGAAAGGGGTGAGTTTTTAAAAGTAAAAAATGGTTTATCTTAATTTTCGACAAAGTTAGTTGATATTTCAACGAACAAAAGCCCACCGACTTTTTTACAAAAGCAGATATTTTGACAAGAAAATTTTCGATTGAAAATTAGGGTGCTTTTCGATATTAAGTCAAAAT
>JAHBCN010023380.1:0-12676 GCA_019359885.1 Listronotus oregonensis | reverse complement strand
TAAAATTTAAAATGCTTTGTTTACGAATAAGCATGTATGTGTCATTCTAGAAAATAACTACTTTTACTTTTTATTTAGTTTTTTTTAATTATTGTTGTTTTATGCTGTTAGTTTTTTATATTACAAGTTATGATGTATTTTTTATTTTTATACCCCTTTTTTTTCACATATATTTATAAAACTTATTATCAGCATTATAGTACATAAGGGTTTAAATCTATTAATATTGCATTATTGGTAACAAGTGTTTTAAATAGAAGCTCTTTAAATTTAAATCTAAATTTAATAAATAAGAAACTTTCAAAAATGTAAACCTTTTTACCCTAAAAATATTTTTAAAACCTGATTAAGAAATGGTATTTGCTTCACTTAAATAAAAAGGGTAAAATAATGGAAATTTTGTATTTCAAA
Source organism: Listronotus oregonensis (assembly GCA_019359885.1). Lineage (NCBI taxonomy): Eukaryota > Metazoa > Arthropoda > Insecta > Coleoptera > Curculionidae > Listronotus > Listronotus oregonensis. The sequence continues at coordinate 12,265 of JAHBCN010023380.1, read as the reverse complement.
GAAAAACAAAAAGAAAAAAGAAATAACCATTAGGATTTTGATATTCCAAAAACGTACATGTTCTTAATGGGATGTCTCTAAAAGGGCCATTAGGACTCATATAAAAAGTTATTTTATTTTTTATAACAAAGAGATTTTAGACGAAAGCTTTATCACTGCCTAATATTTGGGGAAAGAAAATAATGATTTGGTATATATACGAATAAATATACAGTTTTTCTCTAAAAGTTGCCCAAAAAATGATACCACAGATTCCTGAGGCTGAAATATAACATCTAACCGAACGTACTTAAGTACAAAACTGGATGATTTTGGAGATACAGAGTGTCTAAAATTTAATTTGGCTTTAGTTTTTCATAATTAATGTTGTTAATAGTTGGTGTATTATCAGAATACTTGGCTAGAGAGGGTTTTGTAGGGTGAAAATTTAAAGTCTGTTCTCATTTTAAATTGCCGAAAAGAATACTGGAATTACTTTTAACAATAATATAATGAAAATAATTTTCAGTAAAAAAAAAACAAAGTTTTTCTCAGCTTCCTTAATTAGAGACTTATAAGTCGGTCATTATAATGATATGAACTTAACAATATAATAGCTGAGAGATGTTTGGAAGGTAATGATTAATGATATTTACAATTATGGCAGAAATGATATTTTCAATTATCATCAACACTCTTGTGTACAGGGTAATTCAATTTCAATGCTTACCATTAGGATCTCGGAAACCATAGGAGATACAAAGATGGTTAAATTGGAGCAAAGTTGCGCATTTATGAGACTAACAAATGTGCCCTTTAAAAAGTTTTAAAAGTTCGAGTATTTCCGGAAATATACGAGAAAAACAGAAATTTTGAAATATCCTATTTATTTTTTCTAGCTTCATTTCAAAACGGATTTTAAAATGGATTGCATATTTATATTGCCCTTTTTCTGCGCTACTTTATGATGCTTTAAGAGACTTTAGTACAGAGTACAAACCTTGTTTACCGAAGCTTGATCGATTTTTCACGGTTCAGCAACGGCTGCCAGATAATCGGAATATCCATACTAGGCTTGCTAAATACATTTTGGTTGTTTATAATTATTACAGCTTCTTTAAACCTTCTTTTTTTCAAGTGGGTTTTTTTATGAATAATTTTTGCTTCCGACCATTGTATGCGGTGTTGCTTTAACAAAGAGTGTTCGGCAATCACTGACTTCCACGTTTTACCTTGTTCCGTATGCTTTTTGTGTTCTTTAACTCTAACTTCAAGTGGTCTTGTCGTTTCTCTGATGTATACCTCACCACATTCACAGGGAATTTGATAGATACAGTTATTATTTGAAACACTGTTGCTCGGTCTGGTCTAAGTAAGAATACTTCTAAGAGTGATTTAAGATTTCGATGCCGTTTTAGTATTATACTTATTCGCGATTCTGCGGATTTTTTTCGAAGTTTCTTTAATATATGGAATTGTCATAAATATTTGGTCATGTGGAGTCTTGTTTAAGTTAGTGTTTTTGTCTTATTTTAATATTTTTCGATTTTTCTTTTACCAGTCTTTCACTGTATTTGTTCTGCTTAAGATCCCTAGTTATGTTACTTATTTCCTCTTGCAGGGATTCCTTACTGTTACATAAGGTCACTGCGCGGTTCTATAGAGTAAGTATGACCCCCTGTTTCGTTTCGTTAGAGTGATTAAAATTCTGGTGTAATTATTGTCCAGGGTGGGTAGGTTTTCTGTATACCGAGGTTTATATATGTCCATTATGCCGTTTGACTGGAATACCGAGAAAAGGTAGGGTCGAATTTTGCTCCTTTTCCATTGTAAAATTGAGACAAGGCAATTTAGATGTTTTAAGAAACCTTCAAGCTCTTCGGCATTACCTGCCTATACAATAAAAGTATCGTCAACATATATTAGCCAAACTTTTGGTTTAATAAGTGCAGTTTTAATTGCGTGTTTCCACACCACCATATAAATATTTTCAAATTCCCTGTGAATGTGGTGAGGTATACATGGGAAAAACAAAAGGACCACTTAAAGTTAAAATTAAAAAACACAATAAACTTACGGAACTAGGTGAAACGTGGAAGTCAGGGATTGCCGAACACGCTTGATTAAAACAACACCGCATACAATGGTCGGAAGCAAAAATTATTTATAAAGAAACCCACTGAAAGAAAAGAAAGTTTAAAGAAAATGTAATAATTGTAAACAACCTAAATCTATTTAGCAAGCCTAGTACCGATATTCCGAATATTTGGCAGCCGTTGCTAAACCGTGAAAAGTCGGTCAAGCTTTGGTAAACAACGGATAGTATATAAGTCGTAGCTATTAAGACTAGTTATTACTTGTAAACTGTAATACATCACTAACCGAAACGGTGTGTATCAATGAACAAATAAAGGAAATGGAAGTTTAGGATTTTAGTGTTATTAAAACCTCTTAAGAAATTAATAACTTGAGAATATAATATTAAATAGAACAATAGGTCTTATACCATAAATGTAACCCCATTGAAGTAACATCTAACCTTACAAAAGGCGGCTTTCTTTAAAAATACCTTCATATACATCAATACAATCGTATTCCTTTCCTAAAGAAGTCCCTATGTGACTAAACTGTAAACCCCAACCGCTATGTTCGCACATCGTCGTTGTGGTTGGGCCCAGTAGGATCTTTTGGAACATGCGCTAGAGTTGCTAGTTATCGCCAACTCTTGTTGCCACCGTATGGAACGAGATCCGAAGCTAAGATGAACACAAGGCTTTAACTCAAGGTGTTAGCATACCGTGCTGATGAGTGAATGACATCCTGTGCCTTAAACAGGTATCCCCAACGGTGCCTCTGAGATACAGGGCGACCTCTCAGAGTATTTAGCCTTACTGCGGTAATGCGGGGCTCTGCCACTTCCCTAGCTCCAAACAGAAAGCGGACAGAACCGCTTTCATAGGAAAAAAAAAGTGACAAAGGTGCTCTGACCGAAACGGATAAATCCGTTTCGAGAGGTGCCACTCAAGGTCACAAGCAGACAAGGGTGCGCCGACCGAAACGGATGAATCCGTTTCGTAAGGTGCCCCTGAAGTCACCGGCGGCGGCGCCTGTTTCACGGGGCTAATCCACTCCGAACAAACAGGTGCTTTGGAAGGGTTCCCTAAATCCAAACAGAAGGCGGACAGAACCGCCTTTATAGGAAAAAGGGTTTCCTGGACAGAAAGCGGATAGGACCGTTTTCATAGGATAAGGCCGGAGATGCGGCCTCAGAAAGAACATCTGGTTCCTGTAACAAGGACCTGGTAGCTACCCACGTCATTAGACCGGGAGAGGGGGGCATGATGGATCTAATCGTCTGCTCGTCACACTCTTCAGGAGATAGGGACACCCAGGACACCAGGACACCAGGACACATCAGAACACATTGTGCTCGTGTCCGGTAGCGACACGAGTAAGAGGAGATGTAAGAACTCTCTCCCAATCTGGTTTCGGATTCATTAGAAGTCCGATCCTGTTGGGAGAAATATAAAAAGGCGTGAGCCACAATAGACCGAGCGGTCGCGGTGGAGGGCGTAAAAGGTCCACTCACTTTAAAGCTACCTACCTACCTACCTAAACTGTAAAACATACTATTACATTCAAAACTATTATTGCTAATAAGCCCAAAGAACAAATATAGTCATTAGTTGCATATAAAGACTAGTTTTTTTTTGCTGAAATGCCCTATGTGTGAGTTAAAACTTTTGTCAACTATTTATTGAGTAAAAAGATAGTATGTCATTAGAATAAAACAAAAGTTTTTAAATATTTTAGAGCAGGTTTTTTACTGTAATACATATTTCTTCGATATGTTTCAAATATATACTTGCCTCTTATAATAATTAATTAAAGCTTTATAAAATGGGTCAAAATATTAATTTTGGTTTTGATGTGGCCTTAATACAAAAAAACGCTACGAAAAACATTTCAATTTAAGAGCTAAAATAAAAACAGTGCAAAATCCCTTTGTCTGAAGAAACAATCTGGGCCATTGCATGAGGCCCTTAAGGCTCTTTATGACACACACCCATTACAAAAATGAATGTCTGGGGAATAACAAAAGAAAGATGTAAATTTAAGCCGTTATTTTTTATTACGTACATGTCCTTTCTCCACATGAATTGCGCACAATGGTGTTTTCATTTTTTCTAAAATGGTTTATTCATTTTATCTAAAATAAAAAAAGCAAAATATTTTTTTCAGGTTATATAAAGACCATTTTCGAAATCACCAGAGATAGTTCTAAAAATTTAAATTAAAAAAAAATGTGCTTAACCTCTTTCTAAAAACACTTTATCGGAAAAATTTTATTTAGTATTCTGTTTTTGTTACACTAGTTCAAGAAATATTTTAGAGGAAAAATTAAACAGATTAGGCTCGCTTACAACCAGTTAAATTTTAAGAACTATGTAAAAAAATTTGTAATTGGTTAGTTGAAAAACTATTTATTGGGCATATATTACAATGGGTTTCTTGCACACATTTTTTTATTGGTTAAGTGTAACCCTTTGTACCTAAATAATACTTCTGACAAATATTTTTTTTGTATGAATATTTTTTAACAAAACTAAAAACATTTAAAATTCAAATATAAAACGTTGGAGCCAGAACAATAGTAACGTCATGCGTCATGCGCCGCTAACCGCAGATATTTACAATACCTCGTCGACACAGGCCACTGCGGCTAAGTTCTATACTACATCTCGTGTGAGAGCAAAGAGAATAGAATAGCAAGCGAAGCTATTCAGGATGTTGAAACACTTTGGATATTCAACAAGTAGATAAGTGTCATTTCCATTTGTTTGTTTAAATGATAGAATACTTATAACCTTAAAAAAAGTATAACGTTTTTTTAAAAAGTCAGTAACCGTGGTTACAACAAGAAAAAATATATTGCTTTGCATTGGTTTAAAATGTTGGTAATGATGATTACTTGGCAGGTGTTCTTAAGCGATAATGAACAGGTTTGAGACCCCAAACTTATTTTCTGTGAATTTTTTTTTTTGTTTTTAATTACCATGGATTTTGATGGTGTAATTACCCATTACATTTATTGAGATGTATATTTAATAGGCACTAAACCGATTGATTTTAAATCGGAAAATTAAACACTATAGTTTTCCCTTTTTTTGCTCTAAATTAAATAAATAGACAAACAAAAAATATAATAAAACTTAACAGGACTTGTGCCATCACAAACAGTGTTTTATACGATGTCAAATTAAAAAATCCAGGCGTGAACTTCGTGATTACGTCGAAACTAGTTTTGTTGGAAAAAAGTTTTTTTTTTTAAATTTTGACACAAAAAACTGACCGGCGTTTTACTTTTCAACACTAGGGTTGAAAAGTAAAACTTTTTAAAAGTAGTTGCGAAATAGTTTTTTACCTAACAAGTGCGGAAAGTGGTACTTCTTCGCACGCGACGGCAGTTGCACGAAAGACGCGAAGCGAAGTTCGGGCTAGCCGACAAGGGTGGAAAAGGCACTTTTTGCAAGAGTAACAATATTTTTCCTACGAATGTTTTTGTTTATCTTATTTATTGTAAAAAAATAATACGCAAAAGTTTTATAATAATGCTACAAAATGACACATAAGATAGAATGGTTACATAAATCATTTAATTAGTACTAAATATTTTTCTTTTTAAAAATTAAAAAATCCATGCGGAAAAGTAACTTTCCAGCACTAGTGCCGAAAAGTTAGTTTTCTGTACGATTTTTTTATGCACGGAAAAATCATGAAACAGGATTTTTGTATCATGATATATTAATAGGAAGCTTATTTAAAAAACATTTAAATAACAATAAAGAAAAAGTTAACGACGGTAAATGTTGAAATTGAAAGTACAATTTGTGTTTGTTGCATGCTGCAATATAGCAGATGCCGCAACATCTTAAAGAACGTCGTTTCTTATTTGAATTTTATTGGTTGGTGTTTGGCCCACAAATAAAAGATGCCTTAATCAGTTTGCTACAGAGAATTACTAGTGAAGTAAAGGGGAGGAAGGTAGATTGAGCTGTACAGGTTTAACATCTTACACGATTCGTCCTTTGGCCTTTGGTTTTCCTTGGTACATAGCAGGCGCACTTCTTGAAACTGCAACTTTTTAAGGGTTTTTTTTTGGAAAAATTTAAAAGGGTTCCCTTTTTTTCCCCCCAAAAAAAAAATTTTTAAAAAAAAACCCCTTTTTTTTTTTTTTTTAAATTTTTTTTTTTTTTTTTTTTTTTTTTTTTTTTTTTTAAAAAAAAAAAAAAAATTTTTTTTTTTTTTTTTAAAAAAAAAAAAAAAAAAAAAAAAAAAAAAAAATTTTTTTGGGGTTTTTTTAAAAAAAAAAATTTTTTTTTTTCCCCAAAAAAATTTTTTTTTTTTAAAAAAAAAAAATTTTTTTTTTAAAAAAAAAAAAAAACCCCCAAAAAAAAAAAAAATTTTTTTTTTTTCCCAAAAAAAAAAAAAAACCCGGGTTTTTTTTTTGGAATTTTTTTTTTTAAAAAAATTTTTTTTTTAAAAAAAAAAATTTTTTAAAAAAAAAAAATTTTTTTTAAAAAAACCCCAAAAAAAATTTTAAAAAAAAATTTTGGTTTTTTTTTTTTTTTTTTTTTTTTAAAAAGGGGGGGGGGGTTTTTTTTTAAAAAAAAAAATTTTTTTTAAAAAAAATTTTAAAATTTTAAATTTTTTTTAAAAAAATTTTTTCCCCCCCTTTTTTTTTTAAAAATTTTTTTAATTTTTTTTTTTTTTTTTTTTTTGGGTTTTTAAAAAAAAATTTTTTTTTTAAAAAAAAATTTTTTTTAAAAAAAAAAATTTTTTTAAAAAAAATTTTTTTTTGGGGGAAAAAAAAATTTTTTTTTTTTTTTTTTTTTTTTAAAAAAAAAAATTTTTTTTTTTTTTTTTCCCCTTTTTTTTTTTTTTTAAAAAAAAAAGGGGTTTTTAAAAAGGGGGGGGGGGAAAAAAATTTTTTAAAAAAAAAGGGAAATTTTTTTTTTTCCTTTTTTTTTTTTAAAAAAAATTTTTTTTTTTTAAAATTTTTTTTTTTTTAAAAAAAAACCCCCAAAAAAAATTTTTTTTTAAAAAAAAAAAAAATTTTTTTTTTTTTTTTTTTTAAAAATTTTTAAAAAATTTTTAAAAAATTTTTAAAGGGGTTAAAAAAAATTTTAAAAAATTTTTTTTTTTTTTTTTTTTTTTTTTTTTTTTTTTGGGTTTTAAAAAAATTTTTTTAAAAAAAAAAAATTTTTTTTTAAAAAAAAATTTTAAAACCCCAAAAAAAATTTTAAAAAAATTTTTTTTTAAAAATTTTTTTAAAAAAAATTTTTTTTTTTAAAAAAAATTTTTTTTTTCCCCCCTTTTTAAAAAAAAAAAATTTTTTTTTTTTTTTTTTGGGGGGGGTTTTTTTTTTTTTTTTAAAAAATTTTTTTTTTTTTTTTTTTTTTTTTAAAAAAATTTTTTAAAAAAATTTTTTTTTCCCCCCAAAAAATTTTTTTTTTAAAAAAAAAAAAAAATTTTTTAAAAAAAAAAAAAAAAAAAAAACCCTTTTTTTTTTAAAAAAAAAAATTTTCCCCCTTTTTTTTTCCCCCCCAAAAAAAAAAAAAAAAACCCTTTTAAAATTTTTTTTTTTTTTTAAAAACACCCATATACATAAAAATTTTTTTTGGTGAGCGTCTAGTCAAGCATTTATAGGGTTAGGGGTAGCTTAAAAGCTTTTTTAAAACGTTCCCGTAATAAAAAATCCCTTAATTACCTTTTTTTAAAATTTTTTTTGGGAGACCATGCTCTAACGCGCCGAAAAATTTTTTAAAATAAAGCTACTCAGATTTTTCCAACCTTGAGCATATACTGCTAGAGGCAATCTTGCTACTGGGCTTTGTGAACAATGTGCGTAAGAGAGGCATAGGAAAAAAAATACAACATTTGTCTTTCGCTCTACGTGCTGATTAGTTGGTGGGGAAACACCATAAAGATCAATCAGCATGCCGAGTGGGCTATATACTCCTACAATAGGAGTCTAACTTTTCTCTCTTGCTCTACGTGCTGAGTAGTCGACGTATTTTTTGTAGTATTTGGTCCACTCTAGAGGTAATACTACCTGAATGTTAAAGAAGCATTTTATAAGACAGATTCGAGTTAATATGTCCACACATTAGATTTTAGGAAGTTAGGATGTTAGGTCAATATTTATCACTATGTTTCTAATATAGAAAAAATAAAAAAAAGATTTTAAAAAAATTTTTTTTTTTAGAAAAATTTTTTTTTTTAAAGTAAAAATCAAAGCAGCTATTCCATCAATAAATTTATCAATAAAATGTAATAAGCATAAGTTATGTTAAAAAAACCGGTTAAAAAACAAATTTAAAGAAGTTCTGCAGCATTGGTCATTTGGAGGTATCTATTCTACTGCTTGTTTTTAAAGAAAATTACAGAATGACTGTTATAGTGCCAAACCTTTTGTCATATTCTGTGCAAACTAATTATTTTTTAAAAATGTTTAATTTATTTTTAATCTGAAATTCCAAAATAAAATATTTATTTTATCCAGTTGCTTTCAAATGTGCTACGTTGTTAAAGTTTTTTTTTTTTTTTTCTCTTTTTAAATTTAACCCTTTTAATCCATTTCTTTAACAACGCGATTATTACTCTGCGGTTAGAATTATTATGTATATGTAAAAATATGTTATGTTTGTTGTATTTTACCTAGATTTAATGTGATATTGTATAAAATCATGATTTTACTGACTTTTTTCTTAATTTACGACAAAAAAAAGATAATGCCACGGCATAACGTACTAGCCCCGCATAGTGTTTATTTACCTTAATAATTTATTTTAACTTTTACTCCTGCTTAAAGTATTACCAACTTTTAGGATGAATAAAGCGTACAAAATAGCCCAAAGTATTTCTAGTAGGTCCTGAAGGCTGGCAAATTTAAGGGATACGGAGGGAGGGTTGGTCTATAATACCTGTATTACCTACGGCAACTTTAGTGAAGTCTGCTAAGGTTTGTGAAACACTTTGATAAAAGGTCATTTTAACTATAAAATTTAAATAACTAGAAGCATTTTTGAGTTTTTCGGTTATAAATTTAAAAAAATAATAATAAAAGAAAAGTTTTTGTTTTTTATACATTTAAACCATCATGACAACTAAAATATAAATAGGTAAGTAAAATATTTTATAAATATAATTTATGTACTTATCTATTTTTCATTTTTTTAACTGTAACTATAACTTTCCATATTTATTGTTACTAATTTAAACATATTTTTAGCGTACTAAACATTTACTAGTTACATGTGATTTTACTCCGAAGCTTATACATGTTAGGATCAAACACCGATTTCGGCCAATGGACGGAAAAAGTGGCCAAACCGCGTTCTGGTCGACAGCATATTGCCAATGTCCGAAATATCGCTTTCCGGCCGTTTAACGTAGATCAGATCGCGTTCTGGACCTTTTGCAATTGCCAGAATGCGTTTAGCGTACAAACAAGCCATCCAAAAACAGATCTTGTGCGTGTTTCAAAATAAAAATCCGCTTTGCTTACCAGAACTAACCATGACCAACTAGAACTTAGGGCTTTTAAATCTGTCTTAGTTATTTGTAGAAGTTATAAACAAAATTTTAACAACGTATTAGAAAAAACCCGGGAATATATAGTTACACTTTTAAAAAAATTATTACTTCTACCATATTAAAAATTATAAAAACTTTGTAACTATCTTTTATAAAGGGATAATTTAGACAAATTCAAAAGCCCCAAGTTCTAGTCGGTCATGGTTAGTTCTAGTTAGCAAAGAGGCTTTTTATTTTGAAACACGCACAAAAGCTGTTTTTGGACGGCTTGTTTGTATGCTAGACGCATTCTGGCAATTGCGAAAGGTTCTGGTCTACGTTAAACGGCCGGAAGACAATATTTCGGACATTGGCAATATGCTGTCAACCAGAACGCGTTTTGGCCACTTTTTCCGTCCATTGGGCAAAATCGGTGTTTGATCCTAACATACATACTAAATAATGTTTAGGTAAAAAGGTTATAATTATAGTTCCCCAGATGTTTGGGATGGATTTAAGTTTCAATTTAGTGCAAATATATTTTTTACCTAAATATTATTTAGTTTGTATAAGCTTCTACGTAAAGAAACATTTAACAAATAAATGTGTGAAATTATAGTTATAGTGTAGTCAAAAAATGAAAAATAGGTATGTAAAATATTTTTTTAATGTATTCTTCAAATTTAGTATAAAAAACAATTTTATATTTTAGTTCTAATAATGGTTTAAATAAATAAATAAACCGAAACGTCAACAAAAACTTTTCTTTAATATTTTTTAGTTTATGACCTAAAAACCCACGAAAAATCTACTAGCGTTTCAAGGAAAACGATCGGAATAAACAGAAAACCTAATTATAATTAAAATATTACCAAGTCCAGTAAATGAAGGGACAAAGCTGTAAATAAATCTGTACAGATTTCCCTTGTGGCGCAATTCTTAGGTCTTCGGGGATGCTTTCAAGCAAAAAAAGTTTATCAACATTAACAGGTGGGAAAGGGCTGAAAATGGCCCCTCAAGGCCCGAAAAATGGGTTTCCTGCTAATATCTGCCAAAATATGCGAATTGGAGAATTTTTGTTTTAACAAAAAATGAAGACTGCTATAAAATCTATAAAAATGGTTCCTATAATTTTTTTCAAAAATCGATTGTTTTCGAGATAACGGAACCCAAATGTCCCCTCATTTTAGCTGCCGCTCTACCGCTAGAATGCCGCTATCTTTATGGATTCACTTAAAAGCGGGCGCACGAATTGTTTCATTACTTGGGCAGTAATGTACATTTTTAATCATTCAAAGTTCATCGAAATGTGAAAACCCTATCATTGCATATGAGTTTGGGTCCATTCTGATTTTTCTAGAATATTAAAAAAAGCGGTGAAAGTTTTTTTTACAGTATTTTGAGAGTAACTAATTAATTTATTATTATTTTTTGAAAAAATGGTTTGTTATTAACATTTCTTTTGTATAATGAGACCTTAGCAAGTGTTTAATGATCCCAGAATCTACAAAAATGGTAGGGACCATTTTTCTAGATTCCGAGGGATCTTCATTTTTTCTCAAAACAAAAATTCTTCGATTCGCATATTTTGGCAGATATTAGCGGGAAACCCATTTTTCGGACCTTAAGGGGCCATTTTCAACCCTTTTCCACCTGTTAATGTTGATAAACTTTTTCTCGCTCGAAATTATCCGCAAAGACCTAAGAATTGCTTTACAAATGAAAACTGTACAGATTTATTTACAGTTTTGGGTACTTTCAGGTCTTTAGTTACTGTACTATATACTAACATATTTTATATTACAAAGTACTTTTATTTTACGGTTGGTGTTTCCGCTGCTGCTAAAAACTACAGGGTGGAAATAAATTAATTAGTGGATTCCTTAACAAAACATAAAATATCTTTCTTTATATGAAACTGTGCTCTACGAGTATTGGCTTCTTAGTTACAAGCTGTTTTTTTTTTAAATCGTGTCAGTGTAATACCTTTAAAAGCTATAAGAACGAAATTCTGGCCAGAGATAAATTTTTAGTTCCCCAGTAACAGTAAAAAAATAAGATCGTAATTTACCCAGTGGCGTGTGTATGGATATTACCCTAGGGTTGTTTTTTAATGTGGTACGAAACTAGTTTTTTTTATCATTTTTTCCAATTTGATTTTTTCTTTTAAACAAAAATTGCCTCTTGATTTTTTTATTGCGTATATAAGAAAATGTAAAAAATGTACAAAGCACAAACATTATCGGGTATGTTTTGACTCATTCTTAAAAACTTGTCGCATGAGCATTTAAAAAGGACTATTAGACTCTAATCCTTTGAAATACTATTTATGGAAGTACTTAGAAAGGGTAAAGTCGGGAGATGCCTGATATTTTTGCACAAATGAGAGAATCCATGAGGAAGAAGCCTTTTTTAAACCCAACGGTAATATCCGTATGCACGCCACTGAGTAAATTACTTAGACAATTTTTTACTGTTTATGGGCTCCTTAGATATTAAGTCCTGGCTCAAATTTCGTTTTATTTAATTTATAATATATCCAGGACGCTGCTTGGGACTCTTCCAATCCTGGATCATATTTCTTATGTTAAAAGTGTCTGTTTATTTTTAAAATTTTTTGGTATCAAAAATATATAACGCTTCGGATAACTTAATCACACGGCGACAAAATCAAATAATACTTAAAAAATAATTGATGCTGATATTA
>JAHBCN010023379.1:0-12604 GCA_019359885.1 Listronotus oregonensis | reverse complement strand
ATTTCTCAAGCAACCGTGAGCGGTTAGAGCTCCATTTTTAATGAAAACCTGCTTAGGTAGAAATACCCGCCCAAATCATTACTGAACCGCCATGATATGAGATTCGTTCGGATATGGTGCAGTCAGCATATCTTTCATTTCTACGTCTGTATACCCGCTCACGACCATCCGGCGACCTTAAATAAACCCTGGATTCATCTGTAAATAGTACGTTTTCCCACTGTTCTAGAGTCCAGTCAGAATACGATCTTGCAAACCTTAATCGGTGTTGTCGATGCCGAGGAAGTAATTGTGTACATATTGTTGGCCTTCGTGAATAAATCCCAGCTTCTGCCAATATTCTACGTATCGTTTTTTCACTTACATTTAGTCGATGAATCATTTGCAAGTAATTTCTTAGACACACAGCAGTAGATTTTCGATCTCTTAAAGAACTGATCATCAGCTGCAGTGGTCATTCTCCTTCTTGCCAAAGCCTTGTGCCTAGTTAAAATTCGCGTCTGTAAGTACCTATTTCAGGCAGCTCTAACTGAAGATCGCGGAAATCTTAGAGTACGGGCGTCGTAACTTTTGCTAGGGACATCCTCGATTAAGGCAACAATTTTACCCACGTCTGTTGGAGTTAATACCATATTGACACACAACAAAGTGTGACAATACCACTGTCAAACATTCTGTCACAATAATCGCGTCTTTAGCCAATGCGATAGTTTTTAACCAAAAGCTTAACATACATTTTCTAAAAATTACATCGTTTTAATACAAATTATGCAGCTCTGAGCAGGAATGAGATAATGAGATTACGACAAAAAACAACAGTTTGATTTACTCCTGTATAATATACCCTTATCAAAAAACTATTACTTTATAAATTAACTAAAAAAGAACACAATGAATGAATCTACAAACTGATAACAAAATTATAAAAATCGGATAAAAAATAAAAAGGTTATAAAACATTAACATAACAAAAATAGTTTACGATGTTTTTATGTGGAATCTCCCTAATTTCGGCCAGTAATGGCCAGTTCGTGCCCAGCACGGAGTTTCGTTCAGATGTGAGGGCGGGACAATCGCAAAGAATGTGTTCCGCGATCTCATCTTCTTGTTCACAGCCTCTACATAATCCTGTGTTCGTTAGACCCGTTTTAAATAGGTGTCCTCGTATCCCGCAGTGGCCAGTTAGAACACCCGTTAGTGTTGGGAGGTTCCTTCTGGACATCATAAGGTTTTTTTTTCTTTTGTCTTGTCTGGATAGCTCAGCAGTATTTTTGCGAAGTTGCAGTTCGTAGTATCATCCCATTTTCCTTTAAACAGTCGATGGGAGTATTCGTTAATGATGTCTTTAATCGCTGTTGTTGTCAGGCCAGTGGTTGGGACGGGACCAACTAGTTTTCGTCTCGCAGCCGCCCTGGCCAGCGAGTCAACGGAGTTTCGTTCAAATGTGAGGGCGGAACAATCGCAAACAATATGTTTCACGGTCTCATTTTCTTGTTCACAGCCGCTGCATATTTCTGTGTCAATTCAACCTATGAATAGGTGTCCTCGTAGCCTGCAGTGGCCAGTTAGAATGCCCGTTAATACTTGGAGGTTTCTTCTGGACATCATGAGACATCTCTTCGTTGTACCTTGTCTGGATAGCTCAGCAGTATTTTGCAGGATTGCGGTTCTAGTTTTCGTTAAACAAACGTTGGGAGTATTCTTTTATGATGTCTTTTATCGCTCCTGATGTCAATCCAATGGTGGAGGGGCGACCGACAAGTTCCCGTCCCGCAGTCAACGGTATAATTACCTTTAGATATGTTATGCCCCTTGATCCAGCTTAAGTTGACCACGTATTTTGAGAGATATTAATCAAGGCATGGTGACATTCTAGTACAAGTCCTAAAAAATGCGTGGCCTCTTCAGGGCTACTAGTGCTTGTCTACTGTCTGTATAAATACAGATAGTATTGTTGGTAATGTTGCGGCTTTTAGTTTCGTGACCCGCTATGTTTATGGCCTCTAAAGTACTGAACCAAGTTCTTTTTTGACTTAACAAAGTTTTTGCTGCCCCGTCTGTGTTATTAAATGTTCTTTTTGTGGAAATCACCCACAGATCCAGTAAAAAATTTGTCCGGTCAAAAAAGAACTTGGTTAATTAAGCTCTCAGTACTTAAAGAAACCGAGATTAATTGTTTTTAGTATAATATCTTTTTTTTTTTGGGTGAATAATACAAATCATTTTTTAAATTCTAAGACAGTTATGACATTAGAAACTTGGGTTCGATCAAATTGCAAACCTTTAGGGCGTTTCCAGTAAAAATGTGTGGAGTTTCCGCGATTTTGATGAGTCAATGAGTGAGTGAGTAAGTCAATCAGTTAGTCAAGTCAGTAGTAAAATGAGCGATATTCAAAATCGAAAATCTAGAAACTACTTGACATCACTTTTTTACAATTAATTAAAATACTTATGTGAACTTACATATCAAATCTTATACTTTTATGTCGAACGATAACAAATTCATGATATGGAAAAAATACGCTAAAAACTTTTGAATTGATATGCACACTTTGTGCGTCAGTCAGAACTGACGGCGCACTACCGTGCGCCTTGATTAAGAAGCTTTTTTGAGAAATTATAAGAGATTTGTCCCATATGTGTATGTGCCTACTAACCCTTGATGCTGTATATATTTTATTCTTCGTGGATGATAATAAAATACCAAATATATTTTTCTTTATTACCGACAGTAAAAAAATTATACCGAATAACCTTTATTTAATATTAAATAAGAAATAAATCTTTTTCATATACCCGGAGAAATTCATCTCGAAAAGAATACTAATTGATGTATATTAATGTTTAATTCATTACTTACGCCACTATGGATGCATCTGAAACATAGGAGAATTAATCATTACAACCGCTATTAATTCCTGTATATAACTTTCTTGAAAACAGGAAAAACACGTTGCCAGATTTTAAATATTACTTAAAGTTAAGTAAAACATACTGCTAGTCGATATAAAAAGATATTAGGTATACAAATAAGTTTCAGGATACCTTTATTTTACGACATAAAATTAATTCAAATTCAATTTTCTTAACCGCTCACGTATGATGTGATAGCCTTTGTTGTCTAGTAGTAGACACTGCATTCGTTATGAATCTATCAAGAAAAAACTATCAAAAAAGCATGTGAATTAATTTGTTCTGTACACGGGGACAACGTTGCATCCAAAAGTACACGTGACTATTGGTTTCAACGATTTAAAGCAGGTGATTTCAACGTTAGTGATCGTGAACGTGCCGGAGCCCCTGTTAAGGTGGATGATAAAGATTTGCAAACATTACTGGATAAAAATTCTTGCCAGACCCAAAAACAGCTTCCAGAACAGCTTGAGGTTACTTAGAAAACTGTTTCAAATCACTTGAAAACCATGGGAAAGATTCGAAAAGTAACAAAGCGGGTGCCACACTTTTTAACTCAAGTGAAAAAAAAAATATCTTATTACATGTTTAAATCTTTACAACAAGCAGCTTAAAAAGTCTTTTTTGTGAAAAATTATGACCGGTAATAAAAAGTGGATTTATTTTAAAAATCCCAAACGAAAATATCAGTAGGATGATCCCAGAGAGCCAACAACTTCAGTACCAAAACGAAATATTCATTGTAAAAAGGTTATGTAAAAAGGTTATGTTGTGTATATGGGGATTTGAAAGGTTTTTGCACTTATGCACTTTTAGAACCTGGTCTAACAGTCAACAACCTATACAACTGAACCAAAAAATTTAAAAAGAACAGTCAAGTCAAGGATACTTTATTGGCTCTTGAATGAAAAGTTTTACCTTACCCGGCGTATTTATCAGACCTTGTCCCAACTGATTTTTATTTATTTCGAAAAATGCAAAATGTCTGAGGTACTTTAAAAAAAAATTGAAGAAGTGCAATAATGGGTCGATAACTTTCTCGTCTCGTTGGACGAAACTTTCTTTGCGAAAGGCATTCGAGAGCTACCTGAAAGATTCAGGTCATTCAAAACGATGAAGATTATTTTGATGAATAAATATATATTGTTTTTTTTTTTAAATAAATTTTGAATTTTTATAAAAGTGTCCTAAAACTTATTTGTAGAAGTAGACACCCTAAGCAGTGCTACAAAACATCTGACAAAAAAATTTCCCCAAAAGTAAATATTATTTTTATATTGTTTTAATATCATTCAAAAATTTTTAAAAAAAAAAACTTTTTTAAAAAAAAAGGTTTTTTTTAAAATCGCCTAATTATCTTCCTATAAATTTGAAATATAGTTATTATTACAATTTTAAAAATTTTTAAATTTTTTTTAATTTTTTCGTCAAGTTATAAAAAAATTGGTTAACTACCACGTGACTTTTTAATTTGACAACATTGTTTCCAAGTTAATTTTAATTATTTTCAAGAAAAAAAAAAAGCAGAAGGATATGATTAATCACCTCTAGTTTTAGGAAGTGAATTTTAAAATATTGCCCCGGCTGGGGAACGGGGAATTTTGATTTAAATTAATACAGCGTCTTATTTTAAAAAGGGGGGGAGTGTGAAGTAACGCATGTTTTATTGTGCAAGTGAGCTAAAATTGCCAAAGAGAAAAAAAGTACATTAAATAAAATTGCATTCAACAAAATAATTACTACTTTTAAAAAAAAGAAAATGAAAAATGTATATTGCCTTACTATTTAAATGCTTTTTGTTTAATATTTTTTTTTTAGTATTTGTAATAAAATTTATATTACACACAAAACAAATAAAAAAAAAAATAAATAATAATTATTTTTTTTTCATCATTCGTGACACTAAAGTGACTTTACGCTTGCTGCGCTTCCGTTTTCTTATGACGAAAAAAAAAATCTTCTTACCCTGCCAAATTATAAGATGAAAAGTTATACTTTCTCTTATAAAACACTTGTCTTAGCAAATAGTAACTGGATGAGTGACCGAAAAAAAACCGGTTTTCTCTGGATATGGTTTGCACTCCACGTTTAACTCTAGGTCCCATCTGGATGACCCCCCCCAGGCATTATTGAGGCGTAGATTAAAGGTAGCAATGATTCAATTAATGAATGTTTCGATATTTGGACATCCTTCATAGAAAAAAAGGGGAAAGAGGGGTTTAAAATTTTAAAAAAAATCCAGCACCCACAATACCTAGTATTTAGGTTTTTTTACAAGCCTTTGTGGGCTGTAATAAAAAAAAAAAATAACAGAATTCCCAAAAGGGGGGACATTAATATATATTTATAAAGAAGCATGGATCGATGAATTCGGGTTAGCCAGCTATACGTTGACCTAAAACCGCTTTACTATGGAGATTTAGGAGATTTTTAATAATCACCCCCCCCCGCCGCGAATGCTCCCTTTTAAAATTAAAATTAAAAATTTTAAAAAAAAATAAAATTGATCTACTATTTATGCTTCTAAAAAAAAATTTTTTTTATTGGATAATTTTTAATTATTTTTTTAATTAGTTCCAAATGACTTTTTACAAGTAATATGCATGTGCTTATTTTTAAATTTTTTAAAATTTAAATTTAAACCCCTTTTCTCGCATAAAAACATATTTCCAAAAATTATCTTAATAAAAATTTGAAAATTTTTCCTCGCTTAACAGATACGTGGAAAAAAAAAAAAAATGGAAATTTTTTAGAATGCCCCCCTTTGCAGAATAACTATACTTGGTCAGGAAAAAAAATTTTTTTACATTTTTTTAATGGAACACCCTGTATATTTAATTCAAAAAAAAAAAATATAAAGTTTTTTTTTTAAAAAAAATGACACAACATGAATGATATTGGTTTAAATTGCGATTTATTTAAACTTTTTTAAACCACAGTAACTATGAAAAAAAAACTAGCATCATAGAAAAAAAAATATGTTGACATTCTAGTTTTTAAATTTAAAATTTTTTTAAATTTATTTTTTTAAATTTTTTTTTTAAAAGTCTTTTTTTTAAAATTTTTGGCCTTTAAAAAAAAAAATCATTTTAAATTTTAAAAAGTAAAAAAAATAAAAAAAAAGGGAAAAAAATTTAAATTTTTTTTATAATTTTTTTAAAAAAAAACTTTTTAAAGGGGGTTTACCTTTTTTCCTTGGGCTTTTTTGGGGGGGAAAAATAAACCCCGACCGGCAAAATAAAAACCTTCATGGAAAAAGGGGGGAAAAAAAAAAAGCAAAAATCCCCCCCCTTATTTTATTTTTAAAATTCATTTTTTAAAATTTTTGGGGAAAAAAAATCTTTTTTTTGTCGAAAAATAGAAACTGAAACTAAATTTTTTTTATGTTTCCCTATTTTGTACCCCAAAATTTTTTCCCCCGATGATGATTTAAAAAATTAAAAAGTCGCCCCGGTTTTTAAATAAATCAAGAAATTTTTTTTTTAAAAATTTGGGAAAAAAAAATTTCCGAAAATAAAAAACTTTGGGGAACCCCAAAAACCTCACATGATATGACCTGTTCATCAAAAAGGGGCGATTTGGGATAGATGTAAGTTTTTGGTTACTTCAAAATAAACTGCTGTCTTGCTGTTTTAAAGTTTTTAAAAAAAAATAAAAAATCTGCATATACTTTAGTCACCCCTTTTAAAATTTATGTTTTTTTAAAAAAAAATATTGAAGTTTTCCCTTTCCCCAAAAAAGATAGCACCCTCTCCCAAACGCTCTTTAAATAGGAGATTTTTAAATCTTGGTTTAAAAATTGAACAAAGACCCGGCTAAAAAGGGCCCCCGATGGGCCCGATCTAACACCTTCAGTTTTTTTTTGAGTGAAAGGAAAAATTTTCCCCCCAAACCCAAAAACAACCGTCAAAAAATTTAAAAGGGCCCCCAAAAAGATATTAAACCATTACACATTATGAATGTTTTAAAATCTGTTAAAAAAAAAGATGTCAAAAGGGGAGGGAAAAACGACGGAGGGGCTTTCAAATTTTTTAACGGCGATGATTCCCTTTTTTTTTCCTTTAATCTGAATCTTTCATTACTTTTTAAATTTTTTTTTTAAAATTTTTTATAATTTACTTTCTTTTTGCCACTTATTTCGTCTACTATTTGTACGTTGAAATATATTGTATAATGTCGTTCTAAAAAAAAGTGTCGTCAACGTTTTTTTTTCTAGGATATTAGCTTTTGTTTCATAGCTTACTGTGGTTAAAATTAATTAAGTTTAAATGAATAGCATAAAAAACCAATATCGTCCAAGGTTTTTATTTTTTTAGATTAAAATATACAGGTTTTTTTTTTTAAAAAAAAAAAAGATTGGGTCCGGTAACTTCTTACCAGACGCCGTTTTTACATATTCTGAAAACTAAAAAAAAAAAGGGGGTCTTTTTTTCAAATTGATAATTATTTGATTTTGCCCCGTTTTTTTAAACAAAAAAAAATTTTTTTAAATTTTTTTTTTTCCCTTGAAGCTTCCCCCCAAAAAAGACCACATCCCCCCAAAATTTTTTTTTTAAAAACCTAACAATTACAGAGATACCCTAAAAAGTAAAAAAAAATTTAAAAATTTAAATTAAAAATTAAAAAAAAATTTTAACGGTAATGACATGCAAAATAACTGACTTTAAGACTTTCTCGTTATAATAAGCCAAACATGGTCCATTTTCCTCGTTGTAACGATATAGTAACTTAAAAAAACCACATACGTTATTTAAGATAATTAAGGTCGTTTCCTAGCCCTGAAATCGGCTAAATACGGGGGGTTATCGCCCGTTATGCCGCTCATTAAAAACCCCCAGTGGTGGGGCTATGTGCTCGGGGGGGTTACACAGTGTTGCCCCTTTTTTTCCCTCAAACCCAAAACGTTTAAAAAAAAATATTATTAAAAAAATTAACCCCCCTTTTAAAAATCTAATTTTAAATTATTTACTTTTTAAATGAAGTTTTTTTTAAAAAATAAAAAAATCGATGATACAAAATAAAAAATTTTACCGGGAAAAATTTTAAAAACATGATCGTCATTAAAACAGTAATTAAAAAAAAATGGTAAATCCCAAAATTGTCATAAAAAGGGGTTTTTTTAAAATTTTCAGTGTAAGACCGGAGGGGGGGATATTACTTAATTTAGTTTTAGGCAGACTGGGGGCTTATTAAAAACCAAAAATTTTTAAAACCCCCCCTTTTTTTAAAAGGGGAAGTTGGAATTGTTTTTTTTAAAAAAACCCCAATTTTTTTTTTTTCGGGCCCCGGAAAAAAGTTTCAAAAAAAAAATTTTCTATTAGGCTAATTTACGTAGAGGGGGAATTAAAACTCCAAGAATGTAGAAAAAGGGGGAAGATATTCTATCATTCTATCTGCACAGTGCAAAAAAATATTCTATCATTCATTCCCAATTTTTAAAAATTTACCAATAAAATATTAGCAAAAAAAAAAAATTTAAAAAATGTTAAAAAAAAAATTTTAAAAAAATTTTTACCTCCAAGAATAAAAAAAAGATGGGTTTCTAAAATAAAAAAATGATCTACCAAAAATTAAAAAAAAATTGCATTATAGAAAATCCCCAAAAAAAAAAACAGGGCCAAAAAAAAAAAATTTAGAATATACCTTTAAAAGATTAACCGACAGAGATTTAGTAGAAGCTCTAGGGGAAAAGGGGGGCAATACTTTGGCTAAAAATTTTTTGTCTCCCGAAAGCTTCGGGGGTCTCAGCAAAGTCTGGAGTTTTAGTGCGTCGTGTCATCTCTCCTTTCATTTTCTGAATTAAACTTGGGTCCACCGACCGGGGGCCCCCTCAAAACAACAGATTTGGGGAAAAAAAATTGTGTCCAAAAATCGACCAAGAAGTAGCTAGCATTAGTTTTTCCCCGGGAAAAAAACCCAAAAAATTTTTTTTTTCTCCCTTTAAAAATCAATTCAAAAAAAAAATTTCTCACCAAGACCACGCACTTTTCAAGGTCAAAAAAAATCGCAAAAATCACTGAATTTAAGAACGAATAATCGCAACATTCACTCTATTAGTCAGATTTAGCTCGTTCAAACCCCCTTTTTGCTATTCTCACATCTCCCAAAAAAAATTTTTTTCGTGTATAAAGATTTTGAGCGAACAAAGAGGTAAATTTTTAGTCTGAAAGCGTATTTCGACGTATTCCGGGTTTTCACTTTAGGAATGGAATAGATAAATTCTTTTTTCCGTTGACTACTTTTACGAAAATCTGGCAACATGGAGATTGGTAAAAAACTGACTGAGCAGTTTTAGGCCCCATTTTGTTCTAATCTTCTTAAATTGATTTTAATGATACCGGAGTTTTTTTTTTTTTTTTTCCCGTTTTTTTTTGCCCCCCCACGTCGAGTTTTATTAGTCGAAACGGAAAAGCCCTTTTAAAAAAACCGTTTTAAAAATTAATAATTTGGGGAAAAAGGATATCATCTACACAATGGGGGTTTTTTTTAACCATTTTGTGGGGCAGTAGGGGGGCCCTGAAAAAAAAAAAAACCAAAAAAGGGAAAATTTTCTCTTAGTGTTAAAAAATAAAATAGAAATGTTAATTACCCTTTTTTTTTTAATTTTTTTATAAATAAGGGGGTTTTTAAAGGGTTCTAAGAATATGTAGATAAAAGCCAAAAAAAAATTTTGTTCTTAATAACTTTTTTTTTAAAAAAAAAAAAAAAATGTTCCGTACAACAATCTTACTATATAGGTTGTTTAAAAAAGTTTTGTCAACCGATAGGAAAAACAAGTTTTTGGGGGTTTTAAATCATCTTATTTTTAAAAAAAATCTTCCCGAATTTAAAAAAACCCTTTTTTCAGTAATCTCTAATTTATGGATCTTATTAAAAAATTTTAAAATTAGGAAGACCATTTTTGTTCAAAAAAAAACCTTTCCAAAACCCCCCTGAATTTTTTGGGGGGTGAAAACAGTCAAAACCCAAAGAGAGCTAAATCTAGTGAATCTGGCAAAAATTTTTAACAATTCATGTTTTAATTAACTAATTTTTTAGTCTTTTAAGTTTATGAGAACTTTTTTTTTTTTTTTACCCCAAAGGGGAAGGTTAATAAAAATATTCTCTAATATTTTTTTTTAATTTTTTAAAGGGAACAACAAACAAAAATCTCTTCTTGGCAGCTTTACTTTTTTTAAAAGGGCCCAACACTGAGTTCTAATTACCCCCCCAAAAAATTTATTTAAAAATTTTAAAAAAAACACACAAAATCCTTTTTTCTTCTAGTAAAAAATTTTCGACGAAAGTCAAAAATTTTATGTGTTTTTTTTTCCGGGGTTTTCCCCAAAGCACCCCCCTTGGCAGTTTTCTAAACTCCAAAACTTAACCCCAAATATTGCTTAGACTTCCTAATGAAATTTTAAAAGGGTCCCCAAATTTTTGTTTAATCGACGTTTTTCCCCTTTCCCCCAACCATATCCTGCATTTCGGAAACGATTTCTGTTGTTAATACACTATTTGGACGCCGGGTTTACGTAGATCGTCAAGATATGTTTTTCATGCACTTTCTTAAATTTTACTTTTTTTTTTAAAAAATAGAATACAAGCCCCTTTTTTCCCGTTTATTATTGATTGTTATCAAATGCGCGTTCACAGAATTTTGATCTGTGAAATTTATTTTTTTAATGTATGATCGATGTTTTTTTTTTGTTCTTTTATGCAAATTTTGGGAAAATTTTACCTATATAAAATTTATTACATTAAAAAAGGGGTCTTATAAATAACATTTTTGGTTTTTTTGTTTTTTTGTATGGTTTTGTTTTTTTTACCTAAGATCTAATGGTGTTTTGTCTTTTAAAGATAGTACGAATAATAAATTTATAACCGATTTTGTTGAATTTTATTTGATAATGGTAAAAGTACTTTGTAATGGAAATATATTTATAAATTTTCAAAAAAACTAAAACAAAGAACCTAATAGTATGGAACGACAAAACCTATTCAGCCAGTTGTTAAAATGGCATTTGGAAATATAAACTTTTTTTTTTCTGCTAAATACCTGCAAATTTACTTTATCCCCCCATTTTAACTGCGCAAATATTTAATAAATAAATTAATATTCTCCTTTTTTTTTTTATATATTTGATTAAATTTTTTAAAAATTTTAAAAAATTTTTTTAATAAACTAATACCAATCTGCAAACTAAATAATCCGCAGTTATCATCAAACAAAAATGCCGTCAAACAAATGCATATAATAAAAATTGCATTTTATAGCCTTCCCCAAAAAAAAAAGACCTAAGTCCTACTCAAATTTTACTCTAGCTTAATGTAGACAACTTTTTTTCCCAAAAAAAAAAAATTCTTTCAAATGTCAAAAATTTAAAAAAAAAATCTCTGTTTTCAAAATGCACGTCTTGGCTTTATATCTCAACCCCCGGTATAATTTTGGGCCTTTCATTAAACCCCAAATGAAAAAAAAATTTGAAAAAGGGGGTTTAAACGGCGTAAACAATCGTTTTCTTTCCCCAAAAATTTGGGCCCAAAATTTAAAGTTAGTTGTTTTCTCAATCAAAATTTTTTTTTTTTCAAATTAAAAATTTAAAAAAATCAAAACATTTTTTTTATAAAAAATTTCCACCATTTAAACAAAGCTATTGTTTTAAATCTTTAAAAAAAAAAAATTTTTTTCCCCCTTTCCTTTTAAAAAAAGGGGGAAAAATTTCGAAAAAAAAACCGGGGGGGAACCCCAAAAAATTTTTTTTTTTTTTAAATTTTTTCAAAAGGGGGCATCTAAACTATCAATTGGGGTCCCCCCATCGACGTTTTTTTTTCGGAGGGGCGAAAAGGGGGATCCAAAAACTCCCTCTGCTAAAACTTCTTAAGTGGGTTTAAAATATCAAAAAAAAATTTTAAAAAAAATTTACTGTGTATTTATAGTAAGCCCATTTGACCCTAAAAAACTACAACCGGTTTCCCCCAAAAAAAACATGAAATTTTTTGGGCCCCCCCTTTTATTAACCGGGGAAAATTTTTAAAAACATTCCTAAAAAATTTTTTTTTGGGACACAAATCTTGAAAACTCAAATCTTGAACAGATACAAAACAAATTTTAATGAACCCTTTTAATTTCCCAAAAAAACCTTTATTGTTTAAAAAATATCAATATATTCTGTAAACTTTTTTCAAAATTTTTAAAATTATTTTCCCCGAACTTTTTAAAACTTTTTAAAATTTGCCCCAAAAAAGTTTCCCAAAAATTTCCCTTTAAACCCTTTTTCCTTTTTCCCTTTAATTATTTTTTGTTATTTTTTTTTTTTCCCCCCCAATACACCCGTGTTTTAAAATTTTAAACAAAAAATAGATCACAATCAAGAACCGGGGGCCCCCCAAAACCCCAAAAAGATGGGTTTTTTTTTGGGGAAAAGGTAAATTTTACATTTTTTCAAAAATTCCCCCCCTTTTTTTCACGAAAAAATTTTTTGGGGGTTTAAAAAAGAATTTAAACGTTTTTTAATTTATGGGGTTTTCGGGGTTTTTTAAAAATTTCGGGTTTAAAAAAAATTTTTCAGTAAAAGTTAAAACCCTTCATTCAGCTGATCAAATTCAAATCGTGCTTCGACGGGGGTGAACAACAAAACACCGTTTCTAACCACTGGCAACAATGACGGTCCATAACCGCCACCCCAAAAAATTATTGCCGACCAGGGTC
>JAHBCN010023378.1:0-12763 GCA_019359885.1 Listronotus oregonensis | reverse complement strand
CTAGAATTAAAAATTTTCCCGAATTTCAAAATTTTATATTTAGATTATATTGCAAATATATTCTCAAATTGAGCAATCAAATTTTTCAAATTGAACATACAGGACGCGTTCTTTAAATGATTTGTCATTTTAATTGTAAATGACCAGTTTTTATTTTAAAAGTAACTGAAATTAAAAGTAAAATTATATGTTATTTTAAACTGAAGAACAAAGAAGTTCAAACCAAAATCATGAAAGTCTTAGCTTTAGACTGTATTTTTAAAGTGAAAATATATTCTGAGGATATGAAATAATTTTATTAATCATTTTGAAATACTTCTTTTAAGGTGGCTTTCTTCAAATAAGAATCGATAATCTCAATTTAAATAAATATAAACAAAAGTATCTAAATACTCTATTTGATAATATGTTTTTTTCTGTGTAAAGATATGATACTTTCTTATCAAATTCTTTGACAAGAATTCTGGAGATACACTGATCCACAGGTTTTAAACTGCAAAGATCAATTGTAGATGGCGCCATCACTTTTTTCCCACTCATGAAATTATTACGGCGCTGAACATACCTCTATGAATGATCTATTTCTTAGAGGACACACTTTTGGTGTTGAAAACGTGAATATTTTTTGCGGTAGAAGCCTTCGAGCTTCCCTTAACGAAAACGGGGCTTCAAATCTACCACTCAATCACCATTCCATTACGCTTGTCTCGGATGTATATTCCTGGTTGGCGTCATCAATCTCCTCCTGGTATATTCGGTCCACTCTTTTCCTCTTGGTCTATTTCTTCTTCTGTTTCTACCTTTTACCCTTTTGTATCTGACTCTACTCCTGTCTCTCTATCTCCATCTGTATCCATTTCTTCTCCTTCCTCTGCTTGTTCAGGTACGATTATAGCTTCATATTGCATATCCTTGTAATTAGAACACGGGCCTAAATGACATGAACCACAAATAACCGAGCACTTTAGCCCTGCTTTCATACATGGACATTGCTTGTTACAGCCCATCTTACACTACAAGAAATCATTTTCAACAGGTCTGGATGTGCCGGCTTTTTTGTCATCTGAACTGGTGATAATTCATCTCCTGACTCATTTCCACCCCCATTTTTTTGGCGGCAGTTCGTTCGCGAGCCAATACTGCACTTGTAAATACACGCGATATAAGTGCTGCCCTGCAGCTTCGTCGGTAGGGGATAAACCCGCAAGTTTAATCGAACATTTTTTGTCGGTTAATCGTCCAAAAATCTGGAATCTAAGAGCCTCGATAGACCCAAGCATTTTTGAAAACTCCGGAAATCCAAAAAAACGCCCTAAGAAAAACACGTTCTTTATAAAAATACACAAAAAATATTTATTAAATCTGTAGGAATGTATTTAACACCTTTTAAAGCCCCCTTATCCAAAAGGATTTGGTAAAAATACTTGTTATAAAAAAATATAAACAGATTGATATGAAAATTAAAATATCGAGCCAAAACTAATTTTGGCTCGAGTATTCAATATTCTAGAGAAACCAACGAACTCAAGGACTAGAATTAACGCAACGCCAGTTTGTAGGCAGGGTTTTTTATAGTGATTGTTTGTTTTTTTTTTGGGAAAAAACGTAAACAATTCCAGATCTCAAAAACCAAAATCAGGAAATTACCTTGAAAATGTAATAAAATTATTCAAAAATATTGGTTTTTGTGTTAATATAGGCAACATCGATTTAAATATAAAATTTATTAATATGACAGTTCCAAGCATTCGTTTAAAAAAAAATGTTAGTAAATCAGTGTTGTATGGCACCCCCAATATCATTTTATCTCTTTCTAGTAGGTTGTATTTTTCAATAACACGTTTTGAAACTGACTTGTTCAACAGCAATCGAATTGGGCATCTATAGTAAATGTCATGTCTGTCTGTCATTTTAGATAATAACCAAAAATAGTTTTCCGGCTTTAAAATTAATTTTTAACAATAAAGAATCATCGATTTATAAAAATGTAATTTATGGGGCAATGCTATAAACTGAAAAAGTTATTATTTCCGGAGTGATGTTATTTAGTGTGTTGTTGTGCCGTGTGTTTACAAGAATTATCCCTCCTTGCCCCCCTGAACATATTAATGCCAAACAGCGATTATATCCAAGAATTCGTTGAGAGAAACAAAAAAAAGGAAACAGAAACAAAATATTATATTTAGCGGTTCCTTTTTTTAGATAAACTTTGTATCATGACAAAATATTCATTTTACCGTGAGTAATTTAAAAATTTGATCGCCCGCTTAGAAGTGTAAGTAGCTTAGGACGCCTTTCAAGATGCGGGGCAGGTGCAAAAATTTAGCGGCGCGTTAATGTCCGGTTATCTCAAGAACCATCAAATTTCTAACAAAAGTAATGAGAATCATTTTTGCAGCCAATGAACTGCTTTTCATTTTCATCTAAACACGAATTGCGTAAGTATCATAGTTCGGGAGATATCGGCCAAAATAGTCGAAAAAACTATTATTCGGGCTCTTGAGGGTCAGCGGATATTTTTCTATCTATGATATTTTTACACATTGGCACCTGCAAATAAAAAAAATGGGGGCCCAACCTAATTTTCAGGTTCACAACTTTGTTGACTGAACTAAATATGGATTTTTAAGGCATAGAAGGGGTTGCTATTAGTGCTCATCCCCAAAATAAAAAGGTAATCTAGCGTATAATGGTTTGTGTTGTATTGTCATGTTTTCTTAACCGCGTTAGGTCTCTTTTAAAATAGAAGTTGAGGTTGTGTTTTTTTAAAAATTTTTTAGCCAAGTTATAGATGAATTCACCTTTTTTGGCATGTCTGTCATGGTATGTAAATCTTTTATTGTTGGATGTCCTACGAGGCAGCGCAAGATTTTTTTGATACCGGAAATCGCCCTTTGTGGTCGCTTATGGTGCGCATAATTATTCGGTCTTATGATTTTTTGTAAATGCAACTTTTTGGGGGGAAAAAGGGGAGTTAGGGGTAAATTTCATGAGGCATTCATTGCTGCATATCCTCTTGCAATACATGGGTAATGTGAGTTTGGAAGGAGAGTCTTTCGTCTAGAAAGAACCTAGGATTTTAGGGCAGGCAGCGGACTCAGTTGCAGCAAAGCAGACCGGTTGCAGCAAGGTTGTTTTTAAAAACCCACACCCATAAAGCAAACAATACCAATAAAACGTCAAAGGAATATTACCTGTACCTGACGGTCTAAGACCAAAGGTTGCACAGGCTGTGGCTTATACTCACCAACCAAAATGAAAATCGGATGGGCAATGGGCGCCCCAAACCCCGCGTGCTTTAATCCAAAGACTATAACCATAGCGGTTACGAAATTAAAAGCCGCAAATCCCAACCATCGATCTGTATTTACAGATTTAAAATTTAAACAGTAGGTAAGCATTTAGCCCGAAGAGACCACGCATTACTTCGGGGCTTTCTAGAATGTCATTAAGCCCATAACATCTATTTTAATAATGTGGTCAACCTGCCTGTAAAGGGGCAGACATATCTAAAGGAATGATATCCACCCCGCTGGCCGGGCGGTCGGGACAGAAACTAGTTGGCCCCGTCCCCACCACTGGACGACAACAACGGCGATTAAAAAATCATTAAAGAATATTTCTTGACTGTTTAAAGGAAAAAGGGGGATAACACTACGAACTGCAACTTCGCAAAAATAATGTTGATTCCCCCAAGTCAATAGAAAAAAAACCTTATGATGTCCAAAAGGGAACCCCGAACACTAACGGGTGTTCAACCCCACCAGGGGGTACAAAACATCTATTTAAAATAGGTCTAACGGACACAGGATTATGTAAAGTCTGTCAACAGGAAGATGAGACCGTCGAACACATTCTTTGCGATTGTCCCGCCCTCACATTTGAACGGAACACCATGCTGGGCACGAACTGGCCATTACTGACAGAAATAAGGGAGATTTCACATAACCACCATTCACCATTTCAAATCAATAGGTTGGACGACGCAGTAAATCTCCCGCCTACAAGAGGAAGCACAAAGGACTCACTGAGGTCTAGGTGCAGTTAGATCGGGAGATGATGACAGGTGATGGTCTCCCATTTTATACTGCATGCCCTTTTAAGGATTAAAAATTTAAACCCCAAAAAAGTGATAGGTAGACGGGCTTTTCCGCCGCCGTTTTCCCTCAAAAGGGAAAAAACGCTTTTTTTTTTGGGAAAATTTTCTTGTTTCTCCGTGTTATTATACTGCCTGCCGTTGTAGCATAAGGAAAAAAAAATTGAAGCTTTAATAATTGATGCATGCAATTCGCGGGGGAAAAGGGTAAAATTATTATAAGAATAAAAAAATTAAATGAATTTCCGTGTTTTCAAATTGCATGCCAACGTCAAGAATTAAAGTTTTAATCACAAAAACACCCTGGAAAAATTGGCATGCGCCCCTTGTATGGCCAACGATAAAAAATTTCTGGAAAACTCTGTTAACATTTAGTACAAATTTTTCGTTATCTCAAACTACCCCTAATAAGTATAAATATTTATTTTGTAACCACATAATTTTCTAATGCAAATGACATGCATGTTAAATAAGACGTATCGTATTATACACAATAATAAAAGTTGCATAAAATATTGGTATCATTTCCGTGTTTTTAATTTGCATGCCCTTTTGTATTTTATTTAAAAAATATTATTCTAAGTTTATAGCGAAAATGGCATGCATGTTAAATAAGACCATCGGATTTTTTAATAATAATAAAGTTGCACAAAATATTCGAAACATTTCCGTGTTTTTTATTTGCATGCCGTTTTTTATTTCATAAAAAAATATTATTCTAAGTTTATGGCAAAAATGGCATCCATGTTGAATAAGATCATCGCATTATAAATAATAATAGTTGCACAAAATACTGGTAGCATTTCCGTGTTTTTATTTTGCATGCCGTTTTGTATTTCATAAAAAAATATTATTTTAAGTTTATGGCGAAAATTGCATGCATGTTGAATAAAACCATCACATTATACGTCCGGGGAGGGGCCGGGACAAATGGACCAAAAATTGTAAGATACAAAAAAAGTTATTTTTGATAAAATTCGTTTGTCGAAAAAATATGAACTGCAATAAAAAAATTTAAATTTTTGAAAAAAAACAAAAAAAATCAAACAAGAGCAAACAGTTTTTTGCCTTTTAACGTGAAATAATCTTGCTTCAAATTTACTTGAACCTGATTCCGAATTTACTGACGAAAAATTAAAAAAACAATCATCATTTTTGCAAGTACCTACGCATTTTACTACTTTTACTTGATTATCACCTTTACATTACTAAACATTAATAAAAATAAATGTAAAATGTAAAAAAATGTAAATGTAAAATGCGTACTTGCAAAATTGTTGATTTTTTTTTAATTTTTCGTAAATTCTAATTTTCCTCAATAAGTTTAGAATCAGGATAAGAAATAAATTTAGAGCAAGTTTTTTATTTATTATTTTACGTTAAAAGGCCAAAAACGAGTGTTTGCTCTTACTTGATTTTATGTTTTTGCATTTTTGAGACGCCCTGTATGATAAAAATCTATTTTCCAATTGTAGTATATAGTTTTTTGACAAGTAGAATTTTTTTTCAAGAATGACTTTTTTTCGTATCTTCGAATTTTTGGTCCATAGGTCCTCTTGTTAACCTCATCCGCGGACATACTGTATATAATAATAAAAGTTGCACAAAATATTCGAAATATTCTGGTGTTTTTAATTTGCATGCCGTTTTGTATTTTATTAAAAAATATTATTCTAAGTTTATGGCGAAAACGGCATGCATGTTGAATAAGACCATCGCATTATCAATAATAATAAAAGTTGCACAAAATATTCGAAATAATTCCGTGTTTTTAATTTGCATGCCGGTTTGTATTTCATTAAAAAATATTATTCTAAGTTTATGGCGAAAACGGCATGCATGTTGAATAAGACCATCGCATTATAAATAAGAATACTAGATGCACAAAATATTAAATCTAACCATCTTCTTTTATTTATTTAATTAATTTGGATCAAGTTACATGCATGCCATTTTTTATTTCAGCTTACAATAATATATATTTACTAACACAATACAAAGCGGCATGCACGAAAAAGTCACGAAATTTGTCAGATTTTTGTTACAATTGAGGAATTAATGTTTATTCAATTTTTTCACATTTTTTTATGTTGGGCTGTAGTTACATGCATGCCATTTTCGTCAATAACTTAAAATAATATATATTAACGAAATACAAAACAGCATGCAAAAAAAGTCACATAAATTTGCACAGAATCTTGTGCAACTTTCGTCATGCATGCCTCTATTTTGCGACATCCTGGTGTGCATGCCAAATTTCTTACTATTTGTCAATAATACAAATTAAGTATCTTTTTAATGGCATGCAGTCTGGAATCACGGAAAATCGGTACTTAATGTTAACAGAGTTTTCCCGAAATTTTCTATCGTTGGTCATACGAGGGGCGCATGCCAATTTTTCCAGAGTGTTTTTGTAATTAAAACTTCAAGTCCTTACGTCGGCATGCAATTTGAAAACACAGAAGTTTGATCTAATTTTTTTATCTTAACCCTTTGAGCCCTTTTGACCGCTGCGAATTGCATGCCATCATTGATTACAGCTTTAATTTGTTTGTACTTCCTTATGCTACAACGGCAGGCAGTATAATAACACGGCAAAACACGAAAATTCTTCGCAAAAAGAAAAGCGCTTTTAGACGGGAAAGCATGCGGCGGCCAAGAACCCGTCACCTTTTACATTTTAGGTTTAAATTTTCAACCCTTGGACATGCGGTATAAAATGGGAGACCATCACCTGTCATCATCTCCCGATCTAAGTGATATATTACCACCTTCTGAACATTCAGAGAATCTTACAAACAAATTTATTAGTTTTTTCACCACAATAAAATAAGGCACATGTAACTAACCAGAAATACCCCTTTGGAAAACCCAGGACAGGTATCTAATTGAGGTATTTGGAAGGTAATTTGTTTATTAACAAATGGATATAGAAATGGATAATATTTAGTTTGCTATCGGCCAGGGGCACTATTCTTGGTCATTCGCATCTTTTAGGATCCGTCGAATTTACATTTAATTTATTAACAGATTTGACGGATCTTGAAAGAAGCGAATGGCCAAGAATAGCGTCCCAGGACCCATTTTACCATAAGCCCTTCCGATAGTGATTGTGCCTTCAGAAACTTAAACGCGGATATAGAGACCTGGCTAATGAGAAGCGACATATTACTGCTTGCCTATTCAACGTTTTTGTTCGGTGGTGCATTTTTAAAATTTAATTGAAAAATTAGACAACCGAAATACTGAATTTCGGGCTTTTTCCATTGTTTATAAAAAAACAACGCATATCATTCTGGCTGTATCTTTTTATGTATTTGTCATTAGAAAGACCCTTTCTTCCATTTAAAATTTTCAGGTATCTTCTAAACTTTCTTACACCAAAAACACATACATTTTTGCTCCACAGCCTGGGCTATATCTTTATCAAGTTATAGTGCCAGACAAAACATGACCTGTGATTAGAATAAAATTCGTGCCGAGTTCTAAAGAACTTCTGTGTTTTTATTACCTTTTTTTTCCACTATTTTTGTGACAAATATGTTTCGCTTCGTTAACATTATAAAATTTCCTACTGCGAACATGCCATAAAAAGTCACACAAACATACACAGCCCCTAAGTAAAAAAATTTAAATTATATTTAGTTCCCTTTGATCCAAAAACTGGCGTATACACTTAAAAAAACTTTTTTATTGGAAAATTGAATGTTTTGAAATGAGCAACATTTTTATTTCATTTTTATGAGCGCCATAAACCGCTTTAGGAAAATGGGCATAAAAAATAACATTTTCTTTTAATGGATTCCTATAAGATGCGGGCGTATTTTCTTTTTATTAAATTATTTTTTTATGTCTGCGTGTCCTTTTTTTTTTTAAGAACGTAAACTTACAGTTGTATTACCTTGTTATGAAACGATATATGTCTTTTTCATAATTTACATTTTTTAAATGGCACAATATCCATGTCTCGTGTATTTTTTAGAATAATAACGACTGGTTGCTTGGTTGGTTAGTGATGAGCAAAGCAAGACCAAGACCAAGCACGGGCTAGTCTTGGTCTTGGTCTTGCAAGCCTGGTCATGGTCTTGGTCTCGGTCTTGGTCTTGCACCACCCGGTCTTGGTCTTGGTCTTGCTGCAAAAGTCTTGCTGGTCTTGCTTTTTTTGTCAGTAATAATTTAAACTAAGCAGTCCTAAACAAAATATATTTTTATTACTTAAAAATAAATAAAGATGGAGAATATATTTTTTGATTTAAAATTTTAAAATATACCAATTTTAACTTTACAAGTACATTTGAATTATTTGATTAAAAAAGGTATTTTAAATGTATAGGTTTATTTATAGCGCCCCATTTTTAGAAAAATGAGATACAACCTGCTTTTATACATTTATTGGCATAAAGAAACATTTAAGTGATAAGAATTATTTAAATTTTCATTATAAAGGTAAAGCAAATACAATACTGTGTGAGCAAAAAAAATAACAAAAAATTTAATTTCAACCAGATGTGAATTATCCGTGAAAATGATTGATATAGATACATTGGTTTCTGATTAAAAAAAAAAAATTAAGAAACTTTTGAGTTCATATGAACTTTTTATTTTCAAATCATTCAGACATTTGCCGTACAAAGTTTGTACAAATACTTTATAAATATTCTGCAAATACATACAAGGTGGCTCAATAGTGTGACAAAGGTCGATATCTCTAAAATCGTTCCTAAAAGTGAAAAACTAAACATACAAAAACTAAAGAAAAAAAAAGCGTAAAATGTGAAATTATTTTGTACTTTGGAACTGTCATATAGGAACAATATCAACGTAGATGATTTTGACAAAATGACGTCATCATTATTCTTTTGGCATAGTTTTTCCGTCTAAACTAAAAGTGATATTTAAATTTCATTTATATAAAAAGTATTCCTATATGACATGACAAATAATTTTTTTATTTATCCATCACTTTCACATTTATATCTTAGTTTTAAGAAGAAATTTAATGGTGCCACTTTTTACAGTGTGGAACAAAAATAATGTACATCTGGATTTTGGGATTTTTTGTTCCACCCTGTAAGTGGCATCATTGGATCGCTAATTAAAAAAATCATTAGGAATATAATGAAAATAATTTTCAGCTTTTATAACTTTAGAACCCCTAGTTTTTGTTTGTCGTGAATGGTTTTTGAGATATCGAGATTTGTCGGACCATTGAGTCACCATCTCATTATTTTTTAAATACGTTATTGAATTTACTTGTTATTGTTGTTAGAGAACTGCATAAAAGAACAAAGTGATTAATTTAATTATAAGTTTATTAAAGAATCCTGTTACTCATTAAATAATCGCCTTTTTTGGCAGTTCTCGACACATTTTATGTCATGTCTATATAAAATACCTCTGTATATTGAATATAAATTAAATATTATAATATTAAAAAAAAAGTCGCAGAAGTGCAAGAGTCTTGCAGGTCGGTCTTGGTCTTGCGTAGTCTTGCACTCCTTGGTCTTGGTCTTGGTCTTGCAAGCGAAAAAGCGGTCCTAGTCTTGGTCTCGGTCTTGGTCTTGCTGCAAGACCAAGACCAAGACCGCAAGACCAAGACCGGTCTCGCTCATTACTATGGTTGGTTAAAGTGGTCGAGGGTCTTTATTTTTTGCACTACAGCCTATTGACTTATTGTGCTCCCTTTCATTGCAGTTTTATACTATGTGTGAGGTTGTTTCCTCCTTCTCCCCGCAAAATCTGCATGTTGTGAGTATGATAGGGATCTGTAGTCATTCACCTTTTATCTGCATGTGCTTTAGGAACAAGATCTCAGCTGCTAGTTTGTTAATTATTTTAAAATTATTAAGCTTCGTCATAGTCGGTCATACCTGGCCTTTTTAACACGAATTGCGCACCGTACCCATCATTTAATACTAATTACCCATATTACCTACGTATATCAAAAATCGGTGGTAAAAAAAAATTACAAATGTCTTCAATAAGTAAGGGTACATCTTCAGAATCGAATCCGATAAAACGAATCGCATCGAACCTAATATTGTAATTTTCGTCCTAGATTTTATCGCACATAGATAATTCAGTTCCCTTTAAAATTAAACAAAGAAAAGGATGTACAGGGTGTCTCAAATTCGATTCTCATCATTGGGATTCCGGAAACTTGAAGAGTTGCGCAATTTGATGCTGATCAAAATGCCACCTTAAAAGTTTAAAAAATTTTAATACTTCCGAAGATTTTTGGTAAAAATCGAATATTCGCGATTTCGTTTTTATTTTTTAAGTGTCTATTTAAAAAGATATAACAAAATAAATTTTACACTTTTATTACTACTTTTTCTGTTTTACAAGACAGTGTTATTAGATTAGATTCAACTTTATTTTTTAAAAACGGCCCTTCATTTTTTATTACGTATTTAAGAAGCTCCTAAGGTCCTAAAACCAATCATATATTTCACTTGTTCGAAAAATTCATATTAATGGCAGTTTCCATAAGAAACCACATGTTAGAGAGAGA
Organism: Listronotus oregonensis; assembly: GCA_019359885.1. Classification (NCBI taxonomy): domain Eukaryota; kingdom Metazoa; phylum Arthropoda; class Insecta; order Coleoptera; family Curculionidae; genus Listronotus; species Listronotus oregonensis. The sequence continues at coordinate 2,153 of JAHBCN010023378.1, read as the reverse complement.
CAGAGCATATATTTTGTAGGAAAACATTTAAATGATTTTTCCCAATAAGTGCGATGCATCATTGGTTTTGGGAACCATAAAGCTCTTAAAATACGTAATAAAAAATCCAGGGCCGTATTTAAAAACACAAAGTTGATGATGGCAGCTCGAAGACAAAACGTCGGTCTGTAAATCTAATAACACTGTCTTGTAAAAGCCTCGGTTCGCGGCTACATGACTCGGTGGATTCAAACACAACATCATCATTGGAACCCTTAAGGCAAAATCACCAAATCAAGTTGGAGTCACCATCGAAAGATTGAAAGTAACTACTAAAAAAAAAGGAATCAGATTAGAAAGACAGGATTAATTCCCAACTGACTTAAGAAAAATTTCCCCTATCATCTATAGAGAAAACCCATTTGCAGACTATTGGGGAAGAGGAAGAGTCACCTCCACATATATATGGTGCCCTGCATTACATACTGGAGAACAAATCAAAACCCTGGTGGAACTAAAAGGGGGTGGGACCAAAAAAACAGTAAAAGGGGGACTACACCTGTCAAGGGTCAAACCTTTTTTAATGAAACAAATACACAAGAGATAAAAAGCCCTGTAGGCTGCAGTGTCGAGGCGGACAAAACCTTAACTTGTGTATTTAGATTATCAATCAATCAATCAATCAACACTGTCTTGTAGAATAGAAAGAGTAGCATTAGAATGTTAAATTTATTTTGTTCTATCTATTTTAATACAGTGATAAAAAAATTTAAATAAAATCGCAAATATTCGGGTTTTTTAAATCTTCGGTAAAATCTAATATGTTTAAACTTTTAAGGTAGCATTTTGATCAGCATTAAATTGCGCAAGTTTCCGAGATCCCAATATTGAAAATCGAATTTGGGACACCCTGTACGGGGTGGGCAAAATTGGGTGTTTTTATGAGCCTCCTGTAACTTCTAAGGTTATTAAAAAATTGTTGTAGGTATTAAAAACTTATTATTTAAGTAACCAAAAATGGCATAGTTAGACTTTTAATAACTTTGTTCGTCTACGAAATACGAAGGCAAATTGAAAAATTACCGTTTTGGATATTATCCTTTATCGCTTTTATTATAAGAGATAGCAAAAAGCTTTTTAAACATTTTTTTTAGAAGTTACCATGTAAAATCTACAAAAAGTCATACATTTTGTATACAGGGTTGCGTTATAGTTACAATATCATTATTTACATTATGGCTTAAAGGTGTACCCTGTACAAAAAATACAAACAAAATATTAAATAGAATATTTCACTCATGTATAAATTTTCTCATAAGACACGTTAAAAGTCAAAAAATTTTATGTTGCCTAACAATGTGGTATTTCCACTTATTTACAAACACAGAACAATCGAACCTGTTTGTTTGTATTGTCAATGAGAAACGTCAAAATTAGTCAAAACAAGTCGATTTGGTCATGTACAGGGTCTTTGATTATATTTACGTGGCTTCTGGGGCCTTTACTTTTGAAGACAGAAAAAAAAGTAAAAATAAAAATTAAAAAATTTTTTATTATTTTTAATTATGTTAAAAATTGAAAAATGAAAAAAAACCATTTTAAAATAAAACTTTAAAATGTTTCCTTCAGAAATTTTTCCCCAAAAACGCTTGTGCATTTTTTAAAAAATTTTTTTCAATTGTTTAAAAATTAACTTTTATTCGAACTCTGGTTTAAATTTTAAAACTTTCATAAAAAAATTTCGGTAATTTTTAAACCTGGTTTCCCCAAAAGTTTTTTAATCAAAAGTTGTTTTTGTGAAATTTTGAAATTTGTATGGTTTAATTTTATATTTGTTTTTTAAATAGTCTATCAAATTTTTTTAAATTTTTTTTAAATTAATGCCTAGTTGTAAAATTTAACTGAAATTATATTTTTTTAGTAACCGCCAAGTTTAGGTTTGTTTCAACGATATTTAACAAAACTCGAAAATTTCTCTGATAATCTTTATAACAATGCAAATTCTTTACTAATAATTATGTTCATATATGAAAAATACAAAAAAAATCAAATCCTTTAAAGTTATATAAACATTTTTACATTTTATAATAATTTAAAAAAATTATGTTTATAGCTTATTTATGGTTTTAAATTTTATTTTGTAAAATATTGGTTTTAAAAAAATATTTTGAAAT
>JAHBCN010023377.1:0-12707 GCA_019359885.1 Listronotus oregonensis | reverse complement strand
TGTAACATGTACCTAAAAAAAAAATTGACGGGTCCAAGCATTTTTATTATACTTCCGATCTAATTTTTATTGAAATTATCCTATACATTACTAATGCACTGTATATTAAAATTAATTTAATTAAAAAAAACCCAAAACAACTGAGACAAACGAGACAAAACGAGAAAGACGAGAAAACGTTTTTTCCCGTCTCGTCTCGACCCTTTTTCCCCTTTTTCGTCTCGAAATATATTAGAATTTTGAGACGAGACGAGACAAGGCTTTATCTCGCCCCCGTCTCGTCTCGCGGCAACTCAAAGCGGTTAGTTAAAAGGGGTTTTTTTTCCCCTTTTTTTTAAATTAAAATTTTAAATTTATTTTTGTTTTAAAAAATTTTTTAAAGGGAAAAGGAATTTTTTTTTTAAAAAATTTAAAATATTTTTGGAAATAAAACAAAGGGGATGAAAAAGGGGCCCCAAATTTTTTTTTTTTTATTTTTCCCAAAAAACCCGTTTTATTAAAAATTTTTGGGGTAGTTAAAAAATTTATTTTTAAAAATTAAATTTTAAAAAATTTAAATTTAACGTTAAAAATGATTAAAAAAACTAAATGAAACTGTTTTTTGTTCAAAATTGACCCCCTAGCCACTTGGTTTAAAAATAAAGAAATTGGGGCTTTAAGAAAACCCAAAACCCATTTAAGGATTGTTTTTAAAAAAGGAATTTAATAGTTTTTTTTTTCCCACGGTTTTAAAACCCCCAAAAAAGGGGAGGGTCTGTTTTTAAACCCCCCGTATATTCAAAAAAGGAAAATTACCAATTTTTATAAAAAACTTTTTGGTAAAAACTTTTTCCCATTTTTTTCTAAAAAAATTTTTTAAAGGTTTATTTTAAACATTATTTTTTTTTTTTTAAAGGGTTTTTTTAAACCCCGATTTAAAAATTTTAAAATTTTAATTTTACTTTTTTTGGTTTGAATTAAAAATCCAGGCCCAAAAAAAAATTTCCTTTGAAAAACACAAAAAATTTTTCTTTTTTTCCCCTTTTTTTTTTGGTTTTTTTCTTTTTTTTAAGCCCGTTTAAAAAATTTAATTTTTTAAGAATTTTTTATTTTTTTAAAATTTTTTAAGATTTTTCCTTCTAAAAATTTTTTTTTAAAAAACCCAAAAAGGTTTTGGGAAATAACCCTTGGCCCTTTTAAAATTCCCAAATAACCGTTTTTTACCCCCCAAAATTTTTCCCCAATAGCGGAGGTTTCCCGGGTAAGTCTATCGTGTCTTTTTTTTTTGGGTAGAACCAGATCAAACCTGTTAGGTTCCTTTGAATATGTCACCGGGCACATGAAATCGTATTTTACGATATTTTCTTGTGGTCTCGAACTTTTAAATTAATAAAAAAGTTTTTTTTTTAATTAAAAAAATTGTTTTTTTTTGTTTTCACCGCCATAACTTTAAAACTATCAAAGATACCGAAATTTTTTTGTGTCAAATTAAAGCCCACACTGTAGCGCTTTTAACCTTATAAACAGTTTGGGCACAATTCGCACTTTCATTCCTCTAAAAATCATATAAACTAAAAATAAATATTTTTGGTATTGAAATTTTCACCAATCGATAAACTTTTTTATTTTTGAAAATATTTTCATACATGCAGCGAAGAAAATATAGCCAAAAAATAACAAAAGTTTTTGAAAAAAAATTTTTTCCTAGAGCGTATCGTTTGGCAACAGCGATTTTTTTTCAGACGTAAAAAAGTATTATCGGGACCCAATAGCCCCGCATGCGGATAGCGTGCGTAGTTAAGTAATACATTAGTAGTGGTGGTTGTCGAAATTTAGAGTGTGCTGTATGTATTTAAAATTTTAAAACAATGAAGCGAATTATTTGTTAGAAAATTGTGTATGATGGATACAAATCTGTTTTACAAAGACCTAGAACAGCTATTCTCAACCGCTGGTCCGGCGGACCACCATGGCACAAGTGGTCCGCGGAGAAATTTTACTGGTCCGCGGACAATTTTCGATCCGCGAAAAAAATTTACTTATTAAAAAAAACAATAATAACTAAATTTTGGTTGAGAAACGCTGACCTAGAATACAAGGGTTGTTATCATTACTATTAAGTGCTGAAAAAAGGCAGGACAATCTAGAAAATCTGTCAAAAAAAATGATATTTTAAATGGCGAAATTAAAATAAAATATCATAAAGACTGTCGTAAAACTTACACAGATTCTCAAAACTATTATCATAATTTGCAATCAGACAGTGGCGCCGCGCCGGTCCTTCAAAAACTTAAATGCGATAGTTTTAATATTAGACAAATGTGTTTTTTGCAGCAATAGTAAAAATAAAAAAAAAGAAAAGTTATATAAAAAATCTGTTTAAACAAGTAATTTAAATATTATTAGGTACCTTCATAGTATAGTTGGTACCTTTATATTAGTTTATATTTTGTACTGAAACAAAATACGAATTTCAATTTTATCCTTATAAATCCTGTTTAGGGTATTTATTTTTTACATAGTACTGAATCTTTTTAGGTAGTAGAAAAGCTACCTATCAAAAAAGTAATAAAGCTGCCAGGAATAGAAACGACATTAATATGATATCTAAATTACGTGGCTATAAAGATTTATTTGCGTTTGATGAGAAATATCATAAATTATGTTACAGCCACTACATCTCTGAAAGAAACATAAAATCGCACAAAAATAGGGAAACGGTTTCCGAACCTACCCGAAAATAGTTCGACAATATCTACCTTTTCTGCGAGTATTGGTAGTGATGTTCAGATAGATCTGTTACTTCCTGAAGAAATGTCCAAAATTTAAACTTTATTAAGAGCTGCTGCCATAATACGAAGTGCAATGGCTTTATGTCAACCCAAAATTGAATTTCCAACATGTACTTGTGTGAAAGAAGAACTAAAATGTTGTAAGGAGTGTAAATTTCGTTCCTGCAATATCATTATTAAAGATTTTAAGGCAGAAATGGATTCAATTTACGTAAAATGCTACTAATGAAGCGCCTAAATAACTACTTACATATTACATTTTTGGGTCTGTAAAAAAAATAACCCACGGAATTGGACGATTTTTAAATTTGCAATGTAAAATATTCTTTAAGTATTATTATTTAAGGCAAAAAATGCGGATGATGTAGTTTTCACCAAGAAAAGCGCAATAAAAATTGGTCATTATTTGACATTTTATTTTAACTATTTACGATTTACATGTAATAAATTCATGCATCGCTTCAAGACGTTTACAGTGTTGCTAAACGGAAATATTATTAATTTATAATAAAAAACTTTGCCGTTACCATAAGGATAATTTTCATTAAATCAAAAATATTTGAATTTCAAGCCAGTTACAAATATAATTAGGGAAAATAAAAAGCCGCTTTAACTAACCAGCACTAATCATGACCGACCAGAACGGCGCATTTATAATAAAAAAAATTACAATTTAACGAGGAAAACCTAAGGAACTAACCAGAACTAGACATAGTTTGAAAGTTGTTGTTTGTTATTCTGGTTAGTTTTTTATAAAAAAACAACCTTTAATAATAACAAATTATTACAAAATCTGCAACATTGCTTATTCAAGCAGCATTCAGACATGTCAAAGAATAGCTTCGTATCATCTCTTTATATGGAAAAAAGAATTATATATTCCTGTTTAAAAAATACCTTTAACGAAGCCTTAGTTTATATTTAATGTATGTACTATATTTCTCAAATTTAATTAAAAGACACAAAGCATCCGCAATTTTTTGTTGCTAAAAATGTTTAAAAAATTATGATGTTTTGAATGTATAATCAAAAAAATAACGAATCCCGTGGGTGGTTTTCTTTACCAGCAACCAATAAAAAAAAGTTGAATAAACCTACTAATTAGGTGGGTAATTAATAACAATGATTGATATTTTTGTATGGGTTTAAAAATCTACCCACCTGTTTTGGATATTTAAAATTTTTCTTTTCTAAACAACTTAAGCAGCCCTTAGATCTGCGTTTAAACCTGTTGATACAACTTTAACTACCTACTACACTTCCACCGGACCGTAAGATCTTTGTAGTCGGCCGGCTCGCTAAGCCAAGCGCGCAAAAATATGACTTTGGCCGTTAAAAAATATCACTGACTCAATACTATAAAAGGAATCTAAAAATTTTTGTTTTAAAAACTTTTTTTAAACATTAGCAACAATTTGTACGCAGCATGTATGTATAAATTTTCAATAATAAACTTTTTTCTCGATTGCCTAAAATTACGCTACTAAAAATAACAATTTTGAGTTTCGTACCATTTTAAAAATTTAACAAAAAAATATCAGCTTCAAGTGGGACGTTGTTTGAAGCGCTATTGTGTCTACTTTAATCTAAAAAAATTAACTTGATAGCATGAATATTATTAAAGATAGAGCAGTGGAGAAGTTAAAATACGTGTTTTATTGAAAACCGATTTTTTTTGGGTTTTTTCGAAATAAAAAAGCTCTCGACCACTAAAAAATGTCGTAAAAAGTGATTTCGTGTACACGATTACCTTATTAAAGAATCTCACTAAGTCTGGTTTGGTTCTACGCTGGTTTTTTTTTCTCGATAACTAAGCGACTTTTCTTCCAAATTTTACTCCACTACAAACAGTAAAATCGGAAATACCTATTCTTTACAAGATTCCATATCAGATCCTCTCTTAATAAAAACGCTATTTTATTTAAAAAATAAAATATTTTTTAAAATATTTATTGAATCTTAAACATATTTATGGATACACAAGCAACCATAAGTACCTTTTTTGATACCCTAATAAAAAAAATAGCAGTATCTTTAGCAATGTGAATAACAAATATTTCAGCAGTCGTTCAGTACCCGTGTTCGGATTCGGTGAACATATTTTTTATCCGTTAAAATGTTGGTACCTCTCGAAGTTCTGCCGTTTTTAAAGTGCAAAGACTGTGCTCAATATTTATCTGCAACGCCTGTCAAAATTTACACAGACCGCCGCGTTAAGTGCTACAGATGCTCCAAGAACGATCCACAAGGAGTTGTATCCTTCCTCTATGAAAGAGTAGCGGAATATTTAAAATTCCCCTGTGTTAACCACCGTCAAGGATGCGACGAAATCCTTTCTACCTTTCAAACTATGGAGCATGAAGGACGATGCCTTCCAAAACAAGAATATTGTCCAGTTTGCAGAAACGGTAGACCCACTCTCAGAGGCTTAAGAGTTCATGCAAAATCGCAACACCCGGAATTGATCTTGCAAACTCCGGACTTCGCTTTACTTTGTGACGACGGAGATCGAGTTGATATATTCTTTTATGAATTCGACCGTTTTTTTGTGACGTTCTACTGCGATTACGACGGAGTGTCAATGAAAATAACCGTAGTTTTGAATTGCCCGGGGCAATCCCCTAGAAGAACCTTAAAGTGCAGAGTTGATTTGTATTCCATAGAAAACCTTCTAGTGGGCTCTTTCGATGTGAAAGTCCTTTCCGATATTAACAAAATCAATGCAAGTGATTTGTCAGAAAAGGACATTTTAATGGAAAACTATCCCAGAGGTGTAGTAATGGTGAAATTCGAACTAAAAGAAGATCCAGTTATAATAATACCAGAACCTTCAGACAACCGAAACTATCCCGGTAACCAAGCAACCATCACCTGGGAAATTCCGGATATTAGCAGATTACTTACCAGCGGTGAAATGTCTTCCGCACCGTACTACGTAAACAGTATTCCCTGGAGGATTGTACTTAAAAAAACCAAAGCTCTAGGAACCAACATTCCATGCTTGGGGATATACTTGAGGTGCGACAAGGTCTTTTCTCATAATTATAATGGTGAAGTGTATAAGGTTCTGCAGGAGTTCACTCTGGTGTCTTGTGATCCGTCCAAAAATGTAACTGAGCCGGCATTTACGCGTGATGATTATAGAAAATATGCTGAGATGTTCGGTAGTTCAGGTTTTCTGAGGTGGGATAAGTTTGTGGCACCGGAAAATGGGTACATTCACGAGGGGCATGTCAAGCTGATCCTGAAAATAGATGTGTTTATACAAAGGAGGTCGGATTAAAAAAAATATGATTACATTTACTGCTTTATTATTTTTTAAGTTAATTAAATAATTCTCACCTCATCAGTTTTTGTTTGTACCGTTACAAGTTGTATTTTACTTCCACAAGAAATGTCTGCAAAAGTGTTTTTTATTTTAAAATATTCTTAAGTCTTCTCGCCACATATGTAAAAAGGGACCTAAAAAAAACTTAAAAACCTTTTAAATCCGAAAACTTATGTTTCGGAATTAACAAATTATGTAGTATTCAGAATAATTAAAAAAATTCATTCCCGTTGAAAATTTAACTTGAAGTTAATTTTTTTACAAGTTAGACATTTGTTAATTAAAAAAATTGTTTCGAAATTTCGTCGTCATTGTACAATAAAAAAATGTTTAAACAATTGTCGTATAAGATCACCCTATAGCAATAGACAACGTAACTATTGAATAAAATCTTTATAAAAGTTGGTTTGTAAGGTAAATATTAATTAATATTGATCAATGTTTTAAATTTATTGTAGTTTACTAAAACAAGTTACTTTGTTTTTTTTGTTATTTTAGAATTTGTTGTATTTACTAGATTTTTAACTCTTAGTTTTGCTAAATTAAATAAGTAATTAGGTTATTTTAAATTTTTCCCACTTTTTTTGTATTAGTCGTAAAATTTTTTTGAACAAAATAATAATATTGTAATTTTGGCTGTTTATTTTTTTATTATTATTACCAATTAGTAGTATTTGTATCTGGGCATTTTTCTATTGTAATTAAATTTATCCCACTCCTGTATTATTATACTATGCTTTTAGTGTTTTATGTTATATTATTTTAGATAAATTTGTGCTATTTTGTATTAATTTAAGATATTGTATTTTAATGAAGTATTTGTAATCTTTTCAAAAAATAAATAAATTTATTTAATTTTAGTTTAGTAACTCTTTATTTAACCAGATTTTTACATATAGGTATTTAAGGGGGGGTAAAGTTTGTTCGGTCAATAAAATGCCTATTTTCAAGAATTTTTTATATCATATTGTTATTATAGATTTATTTTTACAATAAGTACATTATAATACAACATTTGAAAATATTTAAAAATGGTACAAGGGTATAAAAAAAATAACGGATTTGTTGCAGTTCTCCGTTGGTGCCTCGATTTTTTTTGCGGTGACCGCGATTTTTTACCACTGGATTATTTGAAATCAAAACAACAAATTGTTTTAATAAGCTAACTAATTTCTCTCTTAATTGACGTTGAGTTTTTTTAATTAATCAGTTTTTAAAATTTTTTGCATCATTTTAAAGTTGAAATGTCAATGTTTTGACAATAAAATCGACCTATTTGTTATTGTAAGATTGATACTAATTAAAAATAAAAAAAAACTTAACACCACTTGATAGTTATTTGTATGTAGAATATGTGTACAAATTCTTAAAACTATTGGTTTAGTAGTTTTTTCGGAATGGTGGTCACTAACTTTAAAAATTACATGTTTCAGAAAATCGATTTAAAATTTTCAACGCTCACGCAACTGAGTTGGAGCAACGGTTATTAAAACTATCAAAAATCCATCAATTTTGCACCGATTAACCCCAAAATTTAATACAATATTTTTAAGATGTTATGAATTTAAAAAATTTAAAAAAAAGTTTCAAACTTAACCCCCCCTCCTCTTAAACTGACATGACTTCTCTTTTAACCTTGGTAAGATATTGTGAAAGTTGGCTCGCTCTTTCCCTAATCTCACCTAAAATTTTACAAAATACATATTTTTAGTGTAAATACGTTATTCTATGCTTGATTGCGTTTAATTAATTAAAAAAACATAATTTGTTTAATTTTTTTTTATTTAAGAGTAGATGAGACTAGTAAAATACTAACCACATAGTCTAGAATCAATGATAAAAAATCATTGTGTAAGATTAGCTTCTTGTATATTCAACTATATTTTAGCGGAGAAAACATGTTTTACTTATTTTAAGACAGTTTTTTTGAAATTTTACACTGTTTGGTCGGAACTACCCTCCCCCCTCTAGTCCACGTGATATTAGGTTAGATTCGGCTGGACCTTTTCCTTTTTCCTCTTAATTACCTCACATAATAAATAGACGCTTCCTTAACCAAAATGGGGTAACTATTATGTAAAATTTGCCAAAAAATCTGAAAGGGGCCTTAGATTTTTATATTACCCATAATTTTCTGCTATAAGAATTTCTTTTTTACTAAAATACACCAAAAAATTATCGGCAGATTAATTAACTAATTAATTAAATAATTTATTAACCTGCTAACATAAAATAACTACAATATTAAAACAATATAGATAAACTTCTGTTTTTGGGTGGTTAAGCAGTTCAATATACAGTATGTCCACGGAAAAGGTGTTGAAGAGAAAAACCTTTTTTATTTTTGATTATATCGAAAAAAGCTTCTTCATAAAAAATTTTGTACTGTAAAGTAAGATTAGATAGAAAATCTAAAAAATTTTTTTATACGCGGTGTTCAGAAAATTGAAAAAACTTAAATTGATACAGGAGTAAAGTGCATTTATTTGAGAAGATATGGAAAAAAGTTACTAGGGAAAGTTGTTCAAAATTAAAAGGTAGTCTCTAATACCAATTTTCAAAAAAATCGGCCCACTTTTATTTTTTTGTGATTAAATTTATTTTAATATCAATTTAAATTTTTAATATTAATATATTATCAAATTTTTTGCTGTTAAGTAAGCATTTAGAGCTGACGATACTGCGGCTAATGAATTATAAAAGCGAAGTGTCAATAAAGCTTGTCACTATCCACGCCTACTAGTCCAAAAATTTGGAATTAGTTAATTCATAATGAAATTTTAATCACAAATAAATAAAAGTGGGCCGATTTTTTCTAAAATTGGTATTAGAGACTACCTTTTAAGTTTGTACAACTTTTTCTAGTAACTTATTTCCATATCTTTGCAAATAAATGCACTTTACTCTTGTTCCATTTTAAGTTTTTTAAATTTTCTTAACACCGCGTATAAAATATGTTAAATGTTTCTATCCTAATCTTACTCTAAGAAGTAGTAAAAATTTTTATCACAAGTAACTTTTTTCGATAAAATTAAAAATAAAGAAGTTTTTCCTATTCAACATCTTTTCCGTGGACACACCAGTACGTCCACGAAAAAGGTGTTGAATAGTAAAAAACTTCTTTATTTTTAATTTTAATAAAAAAAGCTACTCTTGAAAAAAATTTTGCTACTCTTCAAAGTAAGATTGGGATAAAAACATTTAACAAATTTATACGCGGTATTCAAAAAATTGAAAAAACTTTAAATGGTTCTAGAGTCAATGCATTTATTTGAGAAGATATGGAAAAGTTATTAGGAAAAGTTGTTCAAAAGTAAAAGATAGTTCCTAATATCAATTTTCAAAAAAATCGGCCTACTTTTATTAATTTGTGATAAAAATTATTTTAATATTAATTAACTTATTCCAAATTAACAACTCATTATTGTACTAGTAGGCGTTGATAGTGACAAGCTTTATTGACACTTCGCGTTTATAATTCATTACTCGCAGTAACGTCAGCATTAAATGCTTACTCAACAGCAAAAAAATTGATAAAATTAATATCAAAAATTTAAATTGATATTAATATAAATTTAATCACAAATAAATAAAAGTGGGCAGATTTTTTCGAAAATTGGTATTAGAGACTACCTTTTAATTTTGAACAACTTTTCCTAGTAACTTATTTCCATATCTTCTCAAATAAATGCACTTTACTCTTGTATCATTTTAAGTTTTTTCAATTTTCTGAACACCGCGTATAAAATATGTTAAATGTTGCTATCCCAATCTTACTCTAAGAAGTAGCAAAATAAAAAAGTTTTTTCTCTTCAACACCTTTTCCGTGGACATACTGTAGGTAAATATTGGAAATAAATTCGGTTTAAAAAAAATCGTGGTACAAAGAAATCATTACTTAAGAAAGTATATATATATAATATTATTATTGGTAAAAAAATGACATTGGACTCTATCTATTGTCGTCCTGTGCGACAATTTAAACATGACCAATATCCAAACCCATTATACTAGTTAAAAAGTGTGTTTCCTGCAAAAAATAATTGGAAGGCTTCGAAAAATATCTTACGACGCGAAATTCAAATCTAAGAAAGGCGTTTTAAGAATTTTTTCTGCCAATGAAAATTGCAATTTTAAATAACAAAAAAACGAAAAACAAAAAAGCCATTTCGATTATCGATAATTAATCGAAAACCATAAGAGATAGCGGAAATTGCAAAAAAGATCCTTGAAGAGGAGGAAATTTCCGATAAGAAAGTCTGAACTCAAAGAGTTCTATCTTCATTATTTATAATTTTAATTTAACGCTGAAAATGGGCCTTCGCGCTATTTCTCGATTGCGCGCTCGGCGCCAAAACCGAGTACGTCACAATAAATATTTTTTTAGGCTATTAAATGTTAATTGAAAATTTTTAAAAAATATGGTGCTTTCAGAACATCTTCTCAAAGAATTTATTTTCGTTAAAAAACAACTTAAAGTTGGTTTTTCAACACGTTAGACAATTGTCAATTAACAAAATTGTTTCGAACTTTCGGTCTCATTGTAGATTTAAAAAATGTTTAGTGATGAGCGAGACCGGTCTTGGTCTTGCGGTCTTGGTCTTGGTCTTGGTCTTGCAGCAAGACCAAGACCGAGACTAAGACCAAGACCGCCTTCTCGCTTGCAGGACCAAGACCAAGACCGGGGTATGCAAGACCAAGACCAAGACCAAGACCGAGGGGTGCAAGACTACGCAAGACCAAGACCGACCTGCAGACTCTTGCACTTTTGTCACTTTTTTTAAAATTATAATATTCAATTTTTATATTCAATATATACAGGTATTTCATACAGACATGACAAAAAATGTGTCGAGAACTGCCTAAAAAGGCGATTATTTTATGAGTAACAGGTTTTTTTTATTAAAATAATAATTAAATCCATCACTTTGTTTTTTAAAAAAATATATCTAAAAATGATAACTAGTAGATTCAGTAACATGTTTTAAAAATAATAAGATTGTGACTCAATGGTCCGACAAAGCTCGATATTTCCAAAACCGTTTACGACAGAGAAAAACTAAGAGTACAAAAGTTATAGAAGCTGAAAATTACTTACCTATTCCTAATGTTTTTTTTAATTAGGTATCTAGTGATGTCACTTACTGGATCAAAAATTTCCAAAATCCAGGAAAACATTATTTTTGTGCCACACTGTAAGAAGTGGCATCATTAGATTGCTCCTTTAAACTACGATATAAATGTAAAAGTGATGGTTTAATAAAAAATATATTTGTCATTTTATATAGGAATACTTTTAATGTAAATGGATTTTAAATTTCACTTCCGGTTTAGACGGAAAAGTTAAAACAATGCCAAAAGTATAATGATGACGTCATTTTTGTCAAAACCGAAAATTATATATAAAAAACCATCTACGTCGACATTTTACCTATATGACAGTTTAAGAATTTCCAGCATAATATACAGGGAAGCACTTTTTTTAAATGATTTTTTTTGCTATAATTTTTCTATTTTAGGTTAAAAGCTAAAAATAAGGAAGTTTTCTTGAGTGGTAGTGGATTTTTTGGAAAATTCTGAAATAGAAAATAATTTTACATTTTACGCCCTTTTTTCTATAATTTTTGTATATTCAGTTTTTACCATTATGAACGGTTTCGGATATATCGATCTTTGTCGCACTATCGAGCCACCTTGTATATGCAGAATGTTTATAAAGTATTTGTACAAACTTTTTACAGCAAATATTTGACTAATTTGAACATAGAAAGTTTATTCAAACTGAAAAGCTTACTAAATACCTTTTTTTTAATTAGAAACCAATGTTTACATATAAGAATCATTTTCATGGAAATTTCACATCTGGCTGAAATTAAAAGTTTTTTTTATGCCCTCAGAGTACTCAGTATTGTAATTTTATATGCATCCTCAAAGAAAATTTAAATATTTCCTATCACTAAAATGAAGCGCTATAAATAAATAAACCCCTACATTTAAAATATCCTTTTTAATCAAATAATTTAAATGTGCATGTAAGGTTAAAATTGGTATATTTTAAAATTTTAAAGCAAAAAATAGTCTCCATCTTTATTTATTGGTAAGTATTAAAATAATATATTTTATTTAAGATTGCTTAGTTTAGATTATTACTACCAAAAAAAAACAAGGCCAGCAAGACTCTTGCAGCAAGACCAAGACCAAGACCGGGTGGTGCAAGACCAAGACCAAGACCTTATTTGGGCTTGCAAGACCAAGACCAAGACCATACTTGCAAGACCAAGACCAAGACCAAGACTAGCCCGGTCTTGGTCTTGGTCTTGCTTTGCTCATCACTAAAAATGTTTAAATAATTGTTGTATAAATGTTTCGCTTCGTAAAGCCATTCTTATTGCATACTTAACAAAATAACGCCATAAAAGTTTAAAAAAAATTCCTATGTTTATAATAATTTTATAAGTTTGACAATATTACTTTGATTTTTCATTTTTTGTCAAAGTTATTAAATTAATATAAACAAAGGATTATTTTTTTAAAAATTGTATGGTGTTATCTTGCTATGTATGCATATAAGAATGGCTTTACAAGGAGCATTTTACCAATTTTTAAAC
>JAHBCN010023376.1:0-12732 GCA_019359885.1 Listronotus oregonensis | reverse complement strand
TAAGAAGATTAGATTCGTAATTTTTTTAGCATTTATCTTTTAGCTGGCGGACTGAGAAGAGCTGAAATTTGTACACTGGGCACAATTTTTCGTGCTTTTTAAAAAATCCTAATAATATTTTCTTCTAAAATAATTAGGGGAGCCAATATTGGACCACTTCAAAATTTACATGGGATTCCCTATGTCCCGCTCGACGGAGCAACACCCGGTATAGTCTTTTGTTTCTATTTTCACCTAAATAGGGAGTTTTCCGTTTTTGCTGTAACTACAGATCTAAATGGTTGGTTTCTTAAAACATTAACCAAATTATTGTCTTGTTCTTGATTCGATAGTTTGGGGCGACCACTCCAGCTCTTGTCTCAACGAAGTGTGTTTCCTGTCATGTTTTTTTAAAAATGTAGTTCTTTGAGATTTAAGCTCTTCCGCCACATCCTTTCGGCCCCACCCCCCGAAATATAAAAATTTAATCTTTTTAATAAAGTTAAGTTTGGGATTTAAAAATATTTTAAACGACAACGGCCCCCTGTTTTTTTTTAAGGTTTTTTAACAGGTATTTATAATCAGTAAAAGGTGGCATATATTTTACGAAAGGGAAAAAGAATTTCCCAAGATTTAATGGCCGTTACTGTACATGACAGAACCTCGTATAACGTGAACGTGGCGAAATCAAAGATCTTAGCGAACCATATCTGGGTAATTGCTAATTGATATGCATAGTGCATACATTGTTAATTTCGTGCAGGAGTTGCTATTAAATAATAATTATGTGTAGGATAGCATCTAAAAGCAACGGAAACGGAAACAACTATAGTAGAACATATTTAGACGAAATTGTAAACGAAAATGGAACCGTAGTATACAATGACATATTAAAAAAATCAGTAACATTGACAGCTTTTAAATATGTTCTATAGTTTTTAGGCGGATTTATGATTTCATAAGCTCTTGTTAGGTTCACTCGGCTTGAAAGTTTCTTAAGAATGGGACCACTTCGGTACTGGTCCCGTAGTATAGCGACTGAATGTACTTAGCCCTATTGATCCCTATGAACTAGCAGATCGCCCGAAAAAAAAAAAAAAAAACCCTCTCAAAACACCCAAAACAATTTAAAACACCTACGGTTTGATGGCAAGTCTGCCACCGTTATCCAGATTAACTTACAATAATAACAATATTCTAGAATTAACTAAATAACTAAATCTATATTTAAAAATTAAAAACATCCTAGGTCTTCCTGGATTGTATCTAGTACCGATGCTGCATTACCCCGTTGCACAGCCAAACCAATTCTTTGAATAATGAAACTTCGAGATTTTTGGCTTGGAATTTTTTTGCAAATTTCATTTACAAAACCCTTAGCCTTATCACCCAAAGGACCAAAAGTTTCAACAGCAAAAGGAATGAAGATAAAGCGGTCTTCAAGCTCTTTATATTTCAGATGTTTTTTATTCTCGGCAAGACGATGTCCAGATAGGATTTTGCAAGTGTATGGCTGCAAGTAGCGTCCCAAAGTAATTGTTTTCCATATTTCCGAGGAATTAAGGTCATTCCATCTACACGTTTTCCATCGCTTTTGCAAAATCCAAGAGGCTTTAACACAAAAGGATTTTCAGCTGAAATCAGAGCTTTCTTAATTATATCATTTATCTGACTGTGTCTAGAAGAACGCTCTGCGCTTTTTTTGTAGCTTAACCCATGTAGGCCATAAATATAAGTTTAAGAGCAATGGAAATCTGCAATGTTTTGTTATCTAACGAATTTCCCAAGAACGAAGATGGAAGTGCGTTAATCCAAGCATTACTTTCAGGGGCCTGAAGAGCAAGTAGACGTGCCTTATCCTCACTTGTCTGGCATATGTTTGTAATTTATTTGTGACGAGCTTGGCAAATAAAAAAGTCAAAATCTTTCTGTTTTTTTGGTAATTCTTGTAGTTAATTTTGAAGATTGCAAACAGATAATCATCTTATAAAACAATTGCCAAAATCATTATCGACTGTCGCAAGAATATAGAAAGGTAAAATTTTGGAAAGTAAATCTATTAAAAAAATAATAAAATAATAAAATAATAACATTAAAATATCAAAAAAAATTTTTTTATATTTGGATGCTCCTTTTTACAAAACTATTAAAGATAGACATCTAACGGATGATGTTTTTTAAAGCTCTTTTTTGGTGTAGCAGTATACAAGGTGATACCGAGTCCGTAGTATACAAAGTGTTGCATTTAAAAAATGCTACTTTACCATCAATAACAATAAACAAGATTTGATAAATGTTTTTCAAAGAATCGTGGAATTTCATTGGAGAAGAGACCATTCTAAAATTATTGGAATCCATGTCAAAACGATGTCGTGAAGTAATAGGCAATAAATGATACACCACTCATTATTAAATTTATTGGGTTAGCAATAAGTATTTATTGTAATTTTTATAACTTTTATTTAGTTTATCTACTTTTGTCCCTATTTTTTCGTTTTTAGGTTAAATAAAATTTTTAGTTTTCATACATAAATTGATTTACTGTATTTGTCTAGGTTTTAGAATAGGAAATATAATTTTGATGAGTTTTTCCGCATTTGTTCAATAGTGTATATGTATCCCAAACCCTACTTGGAATATTTTTTTCATGTTTGGGGAATGGTTTTCTCCACAACACAATTAGTCTCAACTTTACTCCCAAAACAAATCTCCTTCTCTTTGACGAACAGTGGGAAAAATGTCCTTTTTATATTGCATTTCCATGAAAGTATGACTTTACAGTTCGGCTAGAGATGCACTGGACTTTCCACTTTCTCGCTTTTTTCGTCCATTGTCTATTTAAACTCTGGAACCTGTTACCCGTAAAAGTTTCACCTTCTCTTCCAAATCTCTTTGTCATATCTTAATGAATTTTATCTTACTTTACACACCATCTAATAACAAATTTTAATCGTTTAATTTCAAAGAATCTCCGCGTGATTTGTAATATTTAAATTAAACAAATGACAATCTAAAAATAACGGATGACTACAGACGCCATGTCAAATGTCACGGTATTCGGTCATTAAGCAATCCTTATATTTATAAATAAAATAAGCGTTTGGAATACTATTTAGACGAACAACAATTTTACCGGTTTCATAAAATCGAAAACATCGTGGTTAAATAAAATGGAATTTTCCGAAATGGAGTGAAATCGAAAAATTACATGGGATGTTTTAATAGTATATTTTTTTCATTATAGTACAAAAGAGAAAACATTTCTTTTTTGAACATTATTTTAAAAAATACCACCAGTACTTTTTTACCAACCCAAATGGTTTTTTTTTCACTGCCTTAAAAGCTGCGACAACGTCGACCAAATTGGGTATATGGGATTTTTTTTGGTATGCTAATCACAAATCTTTGGTTAGAATTTTTTTCTGGGACAATGCACGAAGGCTGATGCCTAAGTACTAACGTACTGTGGGTCTCTTAAGTGTGGTGAGAGGGAGTTTGTTCACACGGGACTTAAATATTTGGAGACTGGGAGGAGAAGGAAAAACTTCTGCGAGTAGCAGGTTCCATAGTCTGGACACTCTAGGATTAAAAGGAACGAAGAAAGTGGAAGTTCGGGGCCTTTCTAGTTGAACTGTTAAAGGATGCATAAAAGTTGCATTACGTGTGGGGAGCTGCCAGAGAAGGAATTATACTGGCCAACCCTTTGAGCAAAAGCCGTGTAAATCCGAAGGCGACAGACCCCTACAGCTCGACGGTGGGCAAGAAGAGGAAGTCTTTCTGTGAGCGTTGGGTCATTAACAAGATGAATGATTCTTTTTTGAATGGAATCCAGAATGCTAAGTGTTGTAGGGTCGCCATTCCCCAGACATGAGAACAATATTCTAAAGAGGGTCTGATTTGGGATACGTACAGTGTGTTTGTTCTGAAGAACTTCGCCGCTCATATGTAAGGGATGAGCATTGGCAGACTTTTTTCGCGACAGCGAACATGACTGTGTTTTTGAGGCATTAAACTGAACAAGATTTTGGCGCCCCATTCCAAGATAAGTTATAGGTCTTGTAAAAGAGATATCTGCATTGACCTGCGCTTGTTTTCTAAATAAGAATTACATGGTGGCTTAAGAAATTGAATACTAAAGTGGATGGTACTATCGTCAGCAAAACTATGAATGGGATTAATTGTAGAAGAGAGAAGATCGTTAATGTGTAGAAGAAACAGCATGGGTGCCAGCACTGAGCCCTGGGGACCCCAGCATTAATTTGGTAGAAGCTGGAAGAATGACCATCTACATTTTTAGTCAAAAATGTATCGTTTTTGAGATATCCATCATGAAACTTGAACTAACCAAAACTAACCCTATTTTCACTATTCCTTCTTCTTTTTGCATGGAATTCTTGTTTTTTTTACACCAAAGTGACCAAAACTAACCACAATTTTTTATTTAAAAACTTGTTTTTATAATTATTTTAAACCTTTTTTTTTCATTTACTTTATTCGTTCTAAGTTTTTAAAAGGTGTTTTTAAAATATGTTGTGCTAGTTAAGTGTTAAAATCAGGAATTGCGTGCAAAAAGAAGTGGGAATATGGTAAAAATGGGTTTAATTTGATTTTAAAGCTTGATAATGGATATCTCGAAAACGAAACGTGTCCAACTAAAAAATCTTTTTATTCACGATTAGTGCCCCAAAAAACTCCCGTATACCTAAATTAGTCTAAATCGGCGTTTCCGGAACTTTCGAAACATTTATCTTTATTGGTTTAAACAGCTTGCCCTCTTTTTAATGATAGATTGCACAGACTGATGTCCTGCTGGAAGCGCTTCTAGAAGTACTTTTGTACAGAGGCTATGTCCTGCCTGCGGGATGTCACCCGCCAACGTGGCAGTCCGTCCGGCAGGTTATTTCGGTACTGCCAGTAGCTGCATGCCATCGTAAAATATTTCGAATGGGATATATTCAATGAGATACATTTTTGACTTATTTATATGAGGCCTACTATGCAGCTGCCCTACCGTTAATCAAAAAATTAGTGGAAAATATAAGCATGATATATTATATTTCGTGAAAAAATACTTTTCCAAAAACAAAGTTTTTTAGTCAGACATAGACATTTTAAATAAAATACTTATAAAAGACAAACCCAAATTAATTGGCAATAAAACAAATATTAGTTATTGTAAGCACAACCTTTTAGGATTTTTTGTAAAAATGTTATTAAAAATACAAAACATTTATTTTTACATTAGGTTTTTCTCCTTGACTGAGACTTTCAGTGACTTCAAAATTAAAGGGTGTACTAAGTTTGAAAAGATCTTTTAAAAATATTGTATCACTCGACATCCCTTTCCATTTAAAATTCCAGCCTTAAAACATTTATTCCCGGTTCAGGTTTAAAGATAATTATACGTTTGAAAATAATCAAAAAAATTGTTCTTCCGAAAAAACAAAATCGATGAGTCCGGCTATTTTAATATTAGAACAAGAGAAAAACGGTAATAAGTTTTCCATTTTCGGTTGCTGAATTCTTGGACGCTATTGTAGATAAAATAGTCCCATAACATTTAGCACTAGACCAGCTTTCACCAAAATGCATAAAACTCTATGCGTTGTCGTCTTTTTGATCAAAATAGTGTGCCGCAACGGCGACTCGTACTCCCGCTTGCATCATTTTAAGGTCTAACATGGTTAAACTTTGAAGGCCTATTTCTTCCGTATATGACATCGTACGAAGCAGGCAAAAATTTGCGCGGAAAGTTTGAAATTTGTTCTACAACCCTATATAAAAATAAGTCCTGCTAGAAGGCCGGATATGACTCAAAACACGTGTTAAAGAACGTACTACATTGCGCCTTTTTAGTACTGCCGGCAGGACTCTGTACAATCTATCATTAATGTTTTTCCCTTGGGAGTAAGTTAAATAATTTTTCCCTTTAAGTAGACAAAGTTAATCTTACTCTACTCCCCAAAACAAAAGAGAAAAATCACATTTTCTGAAAAAGTAGTAAAAAATAGTTTACCTTGAGCTACAAATCTAGTATTATTACTAAGACATAATATTAGGTTTTCAAAACACATGCTGTCATTTTATTTCAATAGTAAACTGGTAATAAGAGAAAACTACTTTTTCTTTGAATGTTTTATATACCTACAATATAATTTTAAACAATATGTGCTTAAAGTTTCTATTTGGTATACAGGGTATCTCACTGTAAC
This sequence comes from Listronotus oregonensis, assembly GCA_019359885.1. Lineage (NCBI taxonomy): Eukaryota > Metazoa > Arthropoda > Insecta > Coleoptera > Curculionidae > Listronotus > Listronotus oregonensis. The sequence continues at coordinate 6,541 of JAHBCN010023376.1, read as the reverse complement.
CCCGCAACTTCAATTTATTTGAAAAAAGTATGAATGCAACTGTTCTACAAAAGTAAGTTGATAATAATACTATTCTTCTTCTTCTTCTTCTTCTTCTTCCTGGGAGCCGTCTTGATTCACTACCGGAGGCAGCGCAGCCTCTTGGGCTTTTTGTGTGTAATCTCCCCATTAGTCTCGTTCCTTCCACAAGTCTGTATAACCTCGAGATTGGTTGGTTAATATATTCCTGTAGGCTCATTATCGGTTGCCCAAATAATGCCTGCCTTTTGTGATTCAATGCTTCACATTCGCACAGGATGTGGTAGGCTGTTTCTTCCCCCTCGTCGCACATTCTGAAACTTGGGTCCCCAATGTATGAGCCTATTTTGTGTAGGTGTCCTCTTAGGCCAGGGGTCTCCAAACTTTCCAGCCTTAGGGCCAACTGATTACTCCAGTAAGTTCCGAGGGCCAAAACCATATTATCATTGTTGCCGGTGGTAAGAAGTGAAATAGTCCACTGATGAAAAAAAAAGTCCGAAAAAAGTACACAACGTTTAAAAAAGGCTGCAAATCCGACTAAAGTCCGCAAAACGGTAACACTGCATATTATTAATTTTCCTGTCATTATCTGTAATTTCTAGATTAGTCGTAGAGTACGAGCCATGAGGAGTAACGTGACACGACATCTGGTGGACACAAGCGGAAATAGGTAATACCTTCTATCGCTAACAGATGGCGCTAATAGCACGTACAGAATAATCTCGTTGGTTCGAGAAAGTTCTGGTGTCTTCCACTCACTTCTAGATGGCAGTAATTGGAATATATAAGAAGGCTAGTGGCGCAACCACAAGTCAGTTCCTATGACACTGTTGTTAAATAAAATATTGCATACTTCCTTAAAACGTGTTTGTGCGTGTTTAAGTTTAAGACATCTTTATAACAGTATTTTGATTTGAATTGTTGCTTTTGTGTGTGAATTAGTAGTATGGAATAGAAGCGAAAAATTGATAGTGAATGCAGAAAATTCAAAGATCAGTGGAACATTCAGTATTTCATAATTGAGTCCAGTAACAAGGCGCTATGTTTGATATGCAATGAAAGCATAGCCGTTCTCAAAGAATATAACATTAAACGTCATTATGAAACAAAACATTTTCAAAATTACTCAAAATATACAGGAAGTTTGCGGACAGAAAAATTCGAAGCTATGCAGCGCGGATTGAAATCGCAGCAATCTTCATTTACAAAACTCAAAACTGAACAAGAGGCTGCAACTCGTGCCAGCTTTCGTGTGGCTCTTGAAATTGCAAAACGTGGAAAACCATTCACCGATGGAGAAATGACCAAAGAATGCATAATTGCAGTAGCCGAAGAAATGTGCCCTGAAAAGGTAAATTTATTAAAAACTGTCAGTATGTCAGCAAACACTGTGGCTCGAAGGGTAGAAAACATCGCTGAAAATATATTCTCTCAACTGTTCGACAAAAATGGACATTTTGAGTGGTTTTGTTTGGCCTTGGATGAGTCAACGGATGTGTCAGATACTGCTCAGGTGTTGATTTATATTCGAGGAGTAGATAAAAGCTATGAAGTGCACGAAGAACTTCTTGATATGTATAGTATTCATGGCAAAACTACTGGTACAGATATTTTTAAAGGAGTTGAAATGGCCATTAATCAAAAGAACCTTCGATGGAAAAACTTGAAATGTATTACAACTGATGGAGGCAAAAACATAATTGGGAAAGATAAAGGAGTGGTCGCTCTTGTGTCAAAGGCTGTAGAAAATGACGGTGGTTCAAAACCATTAGTCTTACATTGTATCCTTCATCAACAGTATTTGTGCGGAAAATGTTTGGATATGTCTGACGTTCTGAAACCAGTCATATCAACTGTTAATTTTATCAGATCTTTTGGGCTGAATCACCGACAATTCCGACAATTTATTGAAGAGATTGGAGAAACTGACTTACCTTATCATACTGCCGTACGCTGGCTTAGTTGTGGGAAAGTCCTTCACGCTTTTGAACTTCGAGCAGTGATCGAAATTTTTTTGAATAAAAAGCATCGCCCTCTTACTGAATTACAAAACAACGCATGGCTGTGGAAGTTAGCATTCTATGTTGATTTGACAAAACATGTGAACGAACTGAATTTGGGATTGCAAGGAGAAAACCAGCATCTTCCTGATTTATACACTAATATCAAATCATTCCGGAAGAAATTGAGACTGTTTCAATCACAACTACGAAGTAATTGTTCTTCACATTTTAAAACATGTGAAATATTCAGCCACACTACTGAGACTGAGTTTCCTATCGATTTTGCAATCGAAACTTTGAGTGCTTTGAAGATAAATTTTCATACTCGTTTCTCGGACTTTGATGCCATTGCGAATCAAATTAAGATTTTTCAGAATCCTTTTGATACTGACATTGAAACCCTAGCCCCGAAACTTCAAATGGAAATGATTGATTTACAATGCAGTGATATAATTAAGAACAAATATCAAAACTCATCTTTGTTGGAATTTTATAAAAGTCTTCCACTGACACAATTTGATAATTTGCATAAATTTGCTCGTGGTTGTTTTCTGTTTTTGGTACTACTTATTTGTGTGAGAAAACCTTCTCCAAAATGAAGTACACAAAAAATGTTTACAGATCGAAATTAACTGATGAGCATCTTAAATCTCTTTTAATAATTGGTACAAGTAAAATTAGTCCACAACTACAAACTATTGTCAGTGGAAAATCTCAATTCATAAATCTCATTAGTATTTCATATGTCATTATGTTTGTTATAAGTTATGTGATTATTTAAAATGTATAAAATGTTAGTTGGATTCTATTCAATAATTTGTTAGTTATTATATTTGAAGTTAAATTTTCTGCATATTATACATGTCTTTACTTATTACAATTCTGTGTTTTTTATCCAACTTATCACAAAAACAATAACAATAAGCCTCCAAAAATGTTATGAGTTGGCGGAGTTGCCCATATCAATGTAAATTATATTAATAATTATTCAACATAAAATTAGAATACCTCACTAAACTAAATTTAATATGCTATAAAAATTATTTGTTCTCAAAAAGGGGTTTTTCAAGTATGCTAGCTCTCCGCGGGCAGGACAATATCTGTCCTCGGGCCGGATGGGCCCCCGGCCGTAGTTTGGAGACCCCTGTCTTAGGCTATCGTGCCATGTTAGCAACTCTACCGTTATGCGAAGGGTTTTCCTACTTTGTCTGAGTAGTTCTTCCTTCGTTTATTGGATGGGTCCCTTATGGCTTTTAATGTCTAATTCTCTGAGGTTTCCCCAATACCTCGTGTTTGTTTCAGATTCATTCCTGGTTTGCCCTCGTGCTGTGGTTTTGGTCACTCCAAGGGCGGTTCGGGGTCCAAAGTATGGTGTGGATGATCCCTGTTTCGCTAGCCCATCCGCTTTTTCGTTGCCTTCTATTCCCGAATGTCCTGGTACCCACAAGAGAGTTATTCCGTTGCATTCTCCCGGACTTTCGTTCTTTTTGGCATTCCCATGTCAGCTTGGACGTTACCTTGGGGTATCTAGTGCCCCCAGTGACGCTTTTTTCTGTCTGTTATTATGCAGATCCGCTTATTTTTATAAGCCCTCCTGTTATTTTTTTTTTGCAAAATTGCAGTAAAAGCATCTATTTTGTTTAAAATACAGAACTCTGTGTTCCTAGGGAATGGAGAATTGTGAATTCCTCATTTCACTGTCCACGCCTGCTCCAGTTCCCTGTTGGTTTTGGAACTCCGATACCAATGATTCTCCAACCGTGCCGGGAAATCGAGTTGCTGCCACTTCTTCGATTTTGAATTTTTACCTCGAAGTTTTTGTAAATGAGTGTTGGGGAATCATCTGGTCTGTTCTCTCGTCCAGGATGTTGCCGCCAACCTGATTTTTTAAATTGGTTGTGTCCCAAACTGGCGTAGACACCAGTTGGTTTTTGTTGCAGTCGGAAGTAGCTCATTCTTGCTTTCCTATCACTATGAGATTAAGTGGTGGAAGGTCTAAGAGACACTCCATGGCTGCTGTTGGTTTTGTTTTAATCAAAAAGAATCGAGTCTATTCAGAATAAATTTTTTGAAAATATTGGCTTTTAAATTAAGAAGACCAACTGTAAATGTTGGAAATGAATTTAAACTAATTCCTTGGCTCATAAAAGTTATTTCAGACGTGTTTTTGTCTTTAAGTTAATTAACCATACCCCCCCTTTCTTTTGTCTTTCCCCCACTTTAAGGTCCCTGGAAGAGATCTGAAACCCCTCCGACCTATTTAATATACCTTTCTGTAGGACAGATTTGGGACAAAACAAAACCATTGATAAAGATGCAGTCTGAATGTAACACTCACTGTAAGAACTTAAATGTCTTTTCAATTACCCTAAACGGATTTAAAAAACAAATTAAATCTCATTTTTGAATTATAATTGTTAACAAGCATAACTTATTAAATTGAATTATTAAACACATCTTATCTGTTTTATTATAATTAAAAAATTCCAAAAACATTTCTTTTGTTTTTGTCTTTGTAATTCTTTGTAAACAGTATTTATTTTTTTGTAAACTTTTTTTCGTATAACTGTATACAGTGGATACTGTTTGGAACTTTAGTTCTGTTGTACCCTGAACTTGTAAATAAATAAAATAAATAAATAAATAATACTATTGCTTTATTGTCATATAATATTACACATATTTTTAACAAAGCAGAATAAAACAAAACTATGATAATAACAAAGAATAATAATTAATTATACGATATTATGAGAGAAAAAAAACAATATGATGGTTTTATGCAATATTTCTATTTTAAATTATCTTAAAATTATTCAGACAATACCTAATAAACCTCTTCTAACGATAGGTTTTTGACGCACAATTTAAATTTATGAAAACTACCTATATTTCTAATTCTAGCAGGTATTTTATTAAATATTTTTTTAGTCATAAATTAAAGATGTATTTTTTGTTAAAGTAAAACATGGATTTGGAGTAAACTATGTGAGCTAAATTTGCATTTAATTAATGTTTATGTTACAGAAAAAGTAGATTCTCCAGTAATAGTTGACTTGGTCTAGGTAATGTCGACTTTTACTGATCTTTTTAGTAAAAGGTGATTAAAAGCGAAAAGTGATACATTTTGATCAACAGTTACTAGTTAGAGTTGACTATACCTAGGAAAAGTATACTCTTACTGCCTTAAATTGGTAAAAGTTATTTTTTTGCAAGGAAAAACGGTTTACTACCTAATAAAAAAACAAAAAAAGCAAAACCAGTTTATTAAGAAATATTTCTTTTTAAGAAGCATTTTATTTCGGTTCAGTTCAGTTCCTACTTTTAGTGATTTATCACGTCTAAAATATAATTGGGTAAAATAAATAAATAAATAAAATAACCATGACCGACCATAACTGAGGGCTTTTGAATTTGTCTAAATTATCCTAAGTAAAGTTAATTTGCTTATTCTCAATCATCTTTTACTGGTACTTTTAGTAAGAGTTTACTCTTCCTAAGCAGAATCTTTTCTCCCTAACAATATACTTCTCCTGTAACATATACAAGGACAAGACACAATCTTTTATTGCAGTCAGATTTAATTAAAATGTTATATAACATTTTAGTTAGATATTTATCTTGCCGAATATTTAAAAATAAAAAACAAATATTATAAATTTCCCAAACATCCTGTATGAATTAAAAATAAGTCTAACCAACAGCTGTCCTGTGAAAAATCTTCCTCAAATAAAAGTAATAACACTCGCGTAACTCAGTAAAATTACTTAATTTACCACTAGCAATTTCCTGGATACACAAAAATAACAAAAAAAGATCTATATTTAAAATTAGAGAAAATAAAATAAACGGTCATATAGCTTCCAACTGAGAGCAATAGGTTGGCTGCCAAAATGTTTATTTCCAATTCGTTTCACACTTAAAACGATGACACGAACCATTTTTTGTTGGAGTGTATTATTATTACTTGTACTTTAAAATTAATTATTATCAACATAAATTAAACATAAGTTTATCAAAATTATCAAGAATTTTGTAAAAGACTGTGTTTTATGCTGTTGTATACCTTCTGTATAATGCCTTATAGTCTGTCTCAAAGTATATCGTTATGGCTTTTGACAGACCATGCTCCCCTTTAACATTTTATTACCTATTGTTATTGGGTAAACCCATTTTTTCATAAGGGCAGGGGGGGGCCAGGTATTTCGAGTATTAACCATTAGGCATATAAATATTTTGGCTAATATTTTAGTGGCAGTGTTGAATAACCGTTTTACTGTGCGTTTAAAAAGTTGTTTTACGATAATATAACTATGTCGCGTCAAATCATTTGTCATTAGATGCAAAACAGGTTGTGAAAAAAGTGTATGAAACTTTAATCAGTAGAGGTCTAATTAAACAAGAAGCAAAAGACACCTGTCTACTTACAAAAGTTCCAATATCATCGATAAGGGATATTATTTTAGTGAAGAATTGAACAAAAGACCGTATAGACAAAATACGGCTAATAAGAAGGAAAA